>RCUC01089635.1:0-34380 GCA_003697995.1 Taxidea taxus jeffersonii | reverse complement strand
AGAGAGAGAGAGAGAGAAGGAAGCAAGCTCCCCGCTGAGCAGAGAGCCAGATGCGGGGCTGATCTGAGGACCCTGGGATCATGACCTGAGCTGAAGGCAGAGTAAAGCTTTAACCCACTGAGCCACCCAGGCGTGCTGGGAAGTAAAATTTTCATGACAAAGTGTTCTTTTTTAAATAAAGTGATAAATAGTAAAAGGTAATATATTTTGTTCTTATTCTTAAAGCACTTATGGGGATCTTTGATTAGCAATTCCAGATAAAATAAAATATTTGATAAACCTAGCCATAGGCAAAACAGATAAGGAAATACTGTTTCCAGATAATTAGAATGTTCCTCTAAATTGCTAAATCACAGTTCTATCCTTTGTGTATAATTCACAGGAGACAGAGTATTTCCTTATGAAAGCAGTATCTCATCTTAATGTACCTATTACTATACTATGACATTAGTGTGCATTTAGGACTTAATTAGTTATTCCAAGTATACCACCCATTCTGTTTTTTTCTACCTGCATTAAAAACCACTTTCTGAAATAAAGGCACATCCAAAGTACTCTCTAAATGTAACATCTATTAGCAACCTTTGAAGGGGTCTTTTATATTTAATAGTCACAGAAGTACTTGATATGTTAATTCAATTTATCACCATTTTATTTTTGATGAAGTGTCTATAGATATTTCAGAAAAATGCACTCTGGAATTTGGCCACGTTATATTGTCATCCTAAATATCACCAATCAGACTTTAAAACAGAAAATGGGAGGGGGGTGTGGCTCCAGGGTGGCTCAGTCGGTTAAGTGTCTGATTCTTGATTTTGGCTCAGGTCATGATCTCAGGGTTGTGAGATGGAGCCCTGTGTCAGGCTCTGTGCTGGGGGTGGAGCCTGCTTAAGATTCTCTCTCTCCCATTCCCTCTGCCCCTCCCCACCCTAAAAAAAAGAAAATGGGGGCACCTGGGTGGCTCAGTGGGTTAAGCCTCTGCCTTCGGCTCGGGTCATGATCTCGGGGTCCTGGGATCGAGCCCCGCATCGGGCTCTCTGCTCTGCAGGGAGCCTGCGTCCCCCTCTCTCTCTCTCTGCCTGCCTCTCTGCCTACTTGTGATCTTTGTCTGTCAAATGAATAAATAAATAAAATCTTTAAAAAAAAAAAAAAAGAAAATGGAAGGAGTTCATTTTCATAGACGTGCATTATTCAGTGAGGATTTAATGGGTACCTATGGGTATATATACTATATCAAATGTTAGGATAAATATACAAAGATTATGGTCTGATTTCAGAGTTCATGGCATAGTTAAATGACCCTTTCTCCATTTCTGTCTTAAAATTTTATAGTTAAGGATTATCAATAAAATTAAGCTCTACTTTATTAAATACAAATATATATACATATATACACATATTTAAACTCAGTTGTATGTATAATTATACTTATATAATTACCCTAATGTATATTATATGTAATCATAATATATAATGACATTAATAGTATATTGTATGGACACATTAATTTAAATTGATTAAATACATATAAGAAAATATAAGTATTTGAAGTTTAGGGCACATTTAAAGGATGGTTAAGTTGATGCAGCCACTTTGAAAAACAGTGTGGAGATTCCTCAAAAAATGAAAAATGAAAAATAGAGTTATACTATGACCCTGCAATTGCACTACTGGGTATTTACCCCAAAGATACAGATGTAGAGAGAAAAAGGGCCATCTGTACCCCAATGTTCATAGCAGCAATGGCCACAGTCGCCAAACTGTGGAAAGAGCCAAGATGCCCTTCAACAGATGAATGGATAAAGAAGATGTGGTCCATATATACTATGGAGTATTATGCCTCCATCAGAAAGGATGAATATCCAACTTTTCTATTGACATGGACGGGACTGGAGGAGATTATGCTGAGTGAAATAAGTCAAGCAGAGAGAGTCAATTATATGGTTTTGCTTATTTGTGGAGCATAAGGAATAGCATGGAGGACATTAGGAGAAGGAAAGGGAAAGTGAATTGGGGTAAGTCAGAGGGGGAGACGAACCATGAGAGACTGTGGACTCTGAGAAACAAACTGAGAGTTTCAGACGGGAGGGGGAGAGGGGATGTGTGAGCCTGGTGGTAGCTATTATGGAAGGCACATATTGCATGGAGCACTGGGAGTGGTGCATAAACAATGAATCTTGGAACACTGAAAGAAATAAAATAAAACTTAAAAAACAAGATAGTTAAAACATGAATGTCTATATGTATGTGCTGAGTTTTAATGCTTACAGTAGACTTTAGAACTGAAGGGGATCATAATATGCCACCCCAAAATATGCCACTTTGACATCAGGATTATTATTATTATTTTTAAAGATTTTATTTATTTATTAGTTAGAGAGAGAGAGAGCGAGCACAGGCAGACAGAGAGGCAGGCAGAGGCAGAGGGAGAAGCAGGCTCCCTGCCGAGCAAGGAGCCCGACATGGGACTCGATCCCAGGACGCTGGGATCATGACCTGAGCCGAAGGCAGCCGCTTAACCAACTGAGCCACCCAGGCATCCCGACATCAGGATTATTTTGAGCTGATGGTAATTAAGCAGCAGCAAACATAGAAACACCTTTGGCTGTCTCCTGATCTGCCTAAAAGCAGGACATAAACTTCTCTTTATGAAGATGTTCTTCCTCACCTCTGCTATACCAGGAGAAGAACACCCTTATCATTGGAGAGAGAAAATTGACATTAAGATGGGTTTTCACACAAAAAAAACCTTACTAAAATAACATTTATCTTGCATTACTTTCCCCCATATATTTACTTTTCCACAATTTATGGCCCTAGAAGCCCAACCCCCTTTCCTTTATCTTGTTACTTCTCTACAATTTATTGCCCTTTGTTAAAATGGTATATAAGTTTCCAGGTCTAACTACTTCTTTGGGTTTTCACTTCTTTTCCGTGAAAGTGTCTGTGCAGATAAGAATTAAAGTGCTGACATAGGACAAAATTTATATACCCTTTTTTCTGTTAATCTGTCATTAGTTTAATTTGCAGGCCCCAGGCAAAAAACCTAGGAGGGTAGGGGAAACGTTTTTTCCTACCCTATAAAACATTTAGATCACTCTTAAGCCATTCCATACTAATTCATCTACATTTTAAAATATTTCTTTTTTGAAAAAAGATTTTATTTATTTATTTGACAGACACAGCGAGAGAGAGAGAGAGAGAGAGAGAGAGCACAAGCAAGGGGAGTGAGAGAGGGAGAAGCAGACTCTCCGCTGAGCAGAGAGCCTGATGTGGGGCTCGATCCCAGGACCCTGGGATCATGATCTGAGCCAAAGGCAGACACTTAATGACTGAGCCACCCAGGTACTCCTACATTTTAAAATATTTCATAGGTAAAATTATTTTGAGGTTATTAAAATATTATATTAAACTCCAATGAGACAACCATAATAAAAAGACAACCATTCCTGGCAAATTTTCTTTCAGCAATGTGGGTGGATGGCAACTTACTGGCAGAATGGGTTGCTGTTGCAACCTATTCTTTTTTTTTAAGATTTTATTATTATTTATTTTGAGAGAGAGTGAGAGAGAGCAAGAGAGAGAGCATGAGCTGGGGGGAGAAGCACAGGAAGAGGGAGAAAGAAGCACACTCCCCACTGAGCAGGGAGCCTGACCTGGGGCTGGATCCCAGGACCCTGGAATCATGTCCTGAGCCAAAGGCAGAGGCCAGTTAAGCCACCCAGGTGCCCCTGTTGCAACCTATTTTATGATTAGGAATTACTTATTTTAGGATAATCTCTAAAATTCTTATTTCTGTTGTACATAAACAATGAAACTTGGAACACTGAAAAAACAAAATAAAATAAATAAAATTCTCATTTCCAGATGAAATGGCTACAGAGGTATATAGTTCATGTCTGAGACATGAACCCACTATAGGAAACAGACTTTTGTATACCAAGTACTTTAGATATGAATAATGTATATATTTTTAGAAGATTTATTTCTTTATTTTAGAGAGAGAGCAAGCGCGAGTGGGAGGGGCAAAAGGAGGGGAAGAGAGAATCTCAAGCAGACTCCATGTTGAGTGCAGAGCTTCATGCAGGGCTCACTCCCATGACCTGGAGATCACGACCTGAGCTGAAACCAAGAGTCTGATGCTCAGTTGACTATGCCAGCCAGGAGCCCCTGTGCACATTTTTAATTTGAGAATTTTCTTTTTTTTTAAAGTTCATTTAAGTAATCTCTACACCCAACGTGGGGCTTGAACTCACAACCTGGAGATCAAGAGTTGCATGCCCTTCCGACTGAGCCAGCCAGGCGTCTCAATTTATGAGAATTTTCAACCTCTATCATAACCTTAGATGGTTATAGTAAAAGGATATAATTAAATCAATCATATTCACTCTGGATGATAATTGGTGTGATGTAACTCACTGATGAGAACTGCCAATGGGTGAATGGGTAAGTGATACTGACACAACATTTCATCTGTTATCATATCTGGTCTGCCAGAATAAAAAGGCAAACTGGGACTAAATAGATCTCAATTGGTTTCTTGCCTATTTCTTTAGGTATGTTCTTCTATGGTACTTCCTAACCCTTTTGCGACATTCCCTTTGCTACCTGATAAGCCCTCTAAAGAGCAGCTCCAGTCTTATCTAAACCAGAAGTGCTTATGTGACTGGGTGGTAAAAATGTCTTCAGAACACTGATTATAATTCCATGACCCAACCTATTTGTCTATCACACTTGACTTGAATGCTTCAAATTGGACATTTTGGTGGAATAACAGGTAAGGGTATCTGCTCCTGGGGAACAGGGGTTGTAAAGCTACACTTAGTATGTCCACTCCATTAGAATCTACTCAAACTGAACAAAGGGCTTTGCTCTATATCCCCTGCCAAGTTGCTGATCAGCAAACATGGCCTGTGATGGATAGATTTTGATGCTATGTGGATTGTACCACTGCCCAAGTTTCTTTAGTAACCAGACAATCAATGGCACAATTTAATTCTTGAAAATTTGATCCAGAATAAATGAAAACATATATATTTTTCAAATTAGCAGTAACAAAGATCTTTGTGAGCTTTTGCTATATAGAGTCCACCCTATCCTTTTTTTTTTTTTTTTTTAAGATTTTAGTTATCATGGGGTGCCTCAGTGGGTTAAAGCCTCTTCCTTCGGCTCAGGTCATGATCCCAGGGTCCTGGGATTGAGCCCCCAGTCGGGCTCTCTACTCAGCAAGGAGCCTGCCTCTCCCCTTTCTCTCTGTGTACCTCTCTGCCTACTTATGGTTTCTGTCTGTCAAATAAATAAAATATTAAAAAAAAGATTTTTGCTATCTATTTGAGAGAGGGTAGGCGAGAGTAAGCAAGAGAGAGAGAGCGCATGAGAGCACAGGTGGGGGGGAAGAGCAGAAGGAGAGGGAGAAGGAGGCTCCCCACTGAGCATGGAGCTCACACAAGGCTGGATCCCAGGATTGTGGAAATCATGACTTGAGCCCAAGGCAGAACCTAACCAACTGAACCACCCAGGCGCCCCAGAGTCCACCCTATTCTTAGTCTCATACTAAACTCATATACTATGCTCAGAGTACTGCCATCTTACTATTGGTGGATGACTTCTTAAAAAATGCCATTCAGTATCAGCTCCAGTATCATGACATCCCCTGAGACTAAGTGAAGGGAAAAAGAGGAATTGATCTGCAAAAGTGAGTGAAATAGTAAAGTATTTTCAACAAGAGTACATCAAAACATGTGTTTAGGTGGTGTATGTGGGGGGGGGGTTGGGGAGTACAGTAAGAAAAAGTAATTCTTATGTCAAAAATTTAAAGACATTATCTCCTTTCATGATGTAACATTGTTTATGATTGTAGAAGCTTAAATGGACGTCTGCTTACTTTTTCTGGACGAGCTTACAATATTACAAATAGTTGCAATATTTATTCTCTCTCTTCAATATCTTCTAAATGTTAATGCCTTGCTAGTGACCTCCTTGGCATACCAACCTGGTATTTGGGACCATTTCCTCATTAACAACACTGGCAAGGATGAATTGTGCTCCAACTAAATTTTATAGCAATAAAGACAACCAAAAATACCTTTCCCAGCAAAACAAGGTCAAAGAGAAAATCCAGGAGACGTTTATAAGAGCCTAAAGTTGTATCATAACCATTCCTTATCAGAATTCCTATTCTTGGGACGCCTGGGTGGCTCAGTTGGTTAAGCCACTGCCTTCGGCTCAGGTCATGATCCCGGTGTCCTGGGATCGAGTCCCACATCGGGCTCCTTGCTCGACAGGGAGCCTGCTTCTCCCTCTGCCTCTGCCTGCCACTCTGCCTGTGCTCACTCCCACTCTCTTGCTCTCTCTCTCTATCTGACAAAAATAAATAAATAAAATCTTAAAAAAAAAGAATTCCTATTCTTCTTTACCTCAAACCTGTTACAAATCTAATTACCCAACTTAGTCAGTAATATTTACTCTCTTATTTTTTAACCTAAAGTAATTATACCATAAACTATTCTCATAAATTCCCTTTGTTAAAGTCTTCTGAATATTATGATATTCAAATTAATACATCTTTAGGTACTCAAAATGTATTGTGTACATGATAAGAAGAAACATTTTGGTAAAAACCACTATAAAATTATGTTTCTTAGAAATACAGCATGGATGTAAACAAATTAGCACAATCATCCATCTTAGTAAAAAACTCAGAAGTTAGAATACTAAGTATTCAAACTCTATCTTAGTTATCTTGAAATTATTGTTTATTACACTTTGGATTAGCAAACTCATCTTGTATTTGGGATGGAAAAGTATAGACTCTACGAACATATGCAGAATACTTTTTAAAAATGCTCTATTATATAGGAGTTTCATTTTTTCCTTCCTGAAAAAATTGTATAGCACTTAGCCTCTTAAAGAAAATCAGGAGTTAGAGATATGCTGACTCTCAGTGTTCTTATAGACAAATACAAATGACTTTATAGCCACTGCAAAAGGTTTCCAGCTATATCTGTGTTTAACATTTAGCATCTCATGTTGAATTTCACACTCATCAGTGTAATTACAGAAAACTAGAGCCATACAGGGACTTCATTAGGATGATAGCTCATTTTGCAAAATCCAAATGTTTGAAATGTCAGAAGGTTCTCTGTATCATATGACTTAATTTGTACTCAAATACAGCAATGAATTGCTACGTTCCTGCTAGTGAACAAAACCAAAAAATCCAATGATATTAATCCATTTGTCTTCTACTCATAAATTAATTCAGAGCACTTCATGGTACTAACTTATTCATGATATTCTGAAAAATATTGAAGCCAGGCTTTTAAAAAAATTCCCGTTTAGTTTATTTACATTAAGACAGGGACCCATGCTGTCTCTGGTATTAAAAAAAACCCATCATATTAAAGATATGAATTTGTAAGGACGTGTAAATCAAAGGGTGAATTTGGGATTCTCAAGTTCCATTTAAGACTCCCTTACCGTCTCTTTTGACAGGTGCCACTGGGTGGGGGGTGTGAAGCAGAGACTGTAGTGATACCAGCTATGGTGTAATTATCTCCTAAACAAGTATGAGCATCAAAGAACTGTAGAACTCTGGCTCTTTTTGTGATACTGATGTGTGTGTGTGTGTGTGTGTGTGTGTGACCACGTTACTACTACAATAAGATAAACTGAAAAACTGAAAATAAGAATACATTAGAATACAGTAGTACTGGTGTGTGTCATCTTCCATAGGTAATTCATCAGCTCTATCTGGATGTGCTATACTGGATTTACAGTGATAAATTACACCAATCCTTTCTTGTTAAGTCCATAAATCCATGTATAGTTATGATCAAATTTCCAGAATAACTTTTCTCACACAGATTTTATTGTGAGCAAGTGAATAACCAATTTAAAAGATACCAACACTGGATTTAGAAACAAATCCACACAATCCCACACTAAAATTAAAAGTAGCATTTTAAGACCACCATCACGTGTACTTTAAATGTGTTTACTATTAGATAACATTGTCACGTAATTTGAAATGAAACATTACTCTGTAGTAATTGACTATGCAGAGTATACACCATAAACATATACAAAACCAGAACCTGCCAAGGAAAATGTCATGATGACATTTTCTTTCTCTTTATTGTAAATCTTCTCCTTATTGTAAATCTTCAGCACAGAACTAGAAAGCCTCTTTTCTCTTTGTGGAAAATCAATGTACTTCAAAAGCAGAAGCAGAAACTCTTCCTTAACAAAACAATGCACTTTAATTATAGAAGGCCTCGGTTCCCAAAGCCTTAGTTTTAGCCATACTAGGAATGGTTTCAGATCTTGGTTGTGTGGGCAGATCTGGTCTCCATGGTAATGAAAAAGTAAGCCTGGGAAGTGTAAAGAAGTGTGGTACATTGCTCCCCATAGAAACAGACAAGCTGAAATCAAATGCAGCTTCTGGATTTAGCATTGACAAAGCCTGAAGCTTCAGTGTTCTGGTACTATACCTCAGCTGTTGCCATGGCAATCTGCTAAGGAAGGTGGGTTACAGATACCCACACCAATTAACTACTAAAATGTTAACTCAGAAGACAGCTCTGGGTTCAAAGTAGTAATTACTCTCTAGTTCTGAATTTGGTTTTCTTAAACAGGACCCATGAATTTCATAAAGGCATTATTGTTTTTACAAAATTCATATAATCTAATTAGAATTCCTTTGTAAAAAATCCCAAGAAATAACCCTGAATAACTTTAACTTCTTCTTCAATTTAAACATTCTGTAAACATTCTGAAGGCAAACTGATTTAGCTTGTTAGCTTGGTAATAACAAGGAGTGTGATACCAACACATTTCTGTTTTGCTTTCTACTTTGTAAAGTGCTTCTACATACAATATTTTAAGGGAATATGCAGAAACTGTGAGATTTTCACTAGAGTTCACGTTGGTAATGAATTTTCATTTTATACTACCTACTGCATAGTACAAGTGAGAAATCAGAAGTTGGAAACCAATGAAGGTGTGAATGTTGCATTTGTTAATATTTCCTTGCAAGGCGTGTGAGCTGACTTTTTGGATTTCTAAGAGGTGATAGGAAGTAATGTTTTATCATGAGAGAAAACCAAGTAACCTACAACATCTCAGACTTGGCATCTGTGAAGAGGAACTGGGAAGATCAGTGGATCTCCCCACTGTACTTTCCTTCCAGTCCCTACGTCCACCAAAAGAGTAAAGAATAAATATGTAAGAAGATTCTTTGGCTGATTTCATAAAAAGAAAGATATATTTAGATTGTTTTGGTGAATATGGGTAAAGGAGAACTTGGAGGGAAAATCTGCAATGAACTTGGGCTGTCATGTGAGATACTTTTCAAATTGGTCTCAAGACTTAACTCTTTGCAAGTGGTTATTTTTTCCCTAATATCGCAATATTGGCATACATGAGCTGTGGAAGGAATCCTGTCAAACTTTAAAATATGAAACAAGAGTTTTGGCTCAGGGGGTGGAACTGTTTCACTGTCTACAGATGTCAAGGTACCTGATTTTTGGATTCTGATAAGTTAAAATTAGAAGTACACAGATTGCAATTGTTAGTAATAAAAGGTAAAGTGGTGCGCAGGTTTTTGCTATACTTGGTGGAGCATATTAACGGTGATCCTGACCTGCTGTAATAAAACCTAAATATTTTAGTTTCTTTTATATGGGTCTGATGTGTGTGTGTGTGTGTGTGTGTGTGTGTGTGTGTGTATGTTCGTGTACATATATTGAAAAAGTAAACATTTTGCTCAATTTTAACATGAATTAAAGTGATGCATCTGAGGGGGCAGTAAGTGGTTGAGAGCATTCGCTCTGCTGTCAGGATGTCTTAGCCTGAATCTCAGCTCTGCTGCTCGCTAGCTGAGAGTCCTGGACCACATTCTTTAAGCCTCATCTAGAAGATGAGGACAACACAATATTTACTTCTTAGGATTGTTGTAAGGATTCAGCGAGTTACATTATGCAAGGACATTAGCTAGTAGTTAGCACTCACTGAAAAAAGTTAGCTATTATTTGGATAGATTTCTCTTCAATAAACATACGAGATTTAATGAAATGCACCATACTTCAGATGTATTGGCTTTCCCTCAGGGAAGGCAATTCTATTTTAGTGTTGCTTCCATGTGGAAAAATATCTTCTCTCTCTTCATGGGGAAAGAATGAAAGATCCAGATTTATGGGCATGCCTGGCTTTGCAGATTTTATTTCAAGTCCAGACTATGTAGCATACCTTTATAGAAATGATAAATCACTAAAATGTCTTTCATTCAATAGACAGGCATAGTTCACAGGAAGGAAAAATGAGTTCCTGAGACACCAGTGAAAGTAAAGGACAAATATGTGGTGTTCAGTCATTCCATTCAGAGTGTCCTTGATAGTATCTTTACAATTATTTTATTCAAAGACTCATCTGTTAATGATGCTGCAAACATGAATGAGCCAGGTTATTTGAGACTGACTTTAGAGTTGAGGTAGCAAGTTAAAAACCTCTTCAGCTTTCACTTCCTTGTAATACAAGTTATATTCATCAAATATATTTCACTGAACAACTGAAATATGTAATAAATCATATTAATATAAGTGGGATTTATTTCCCTTATCATTGGGTATTTCCCTCTTGCAATTAGATAGCTTACTTTAAATACTAATGTGGCAAAGAATTCTAAGTGTTTTTTCCTTCAAGATGCAGACATAAAAGTGAGATATTGAAGACTGTTTTGAAGTAAGTGTCCTCTGTGTTGGTTCTTGCTGTCAAATCCAAAAACATCACACATTTCAGCTTGTCATCATGGTGAACCATGTCGCCTCTGAAGTGTTACAGCTTTTCCCCGATTCCAGTTTCCTCTCCTCTCTCTTCCGCTATCTCTAATCTTTGATTTCAAGAACACAGTCCCCTCCTGAATTCACTTCCTTATCCAATCTGGACCACTCTGACAAGACCCTTTAATTCCCTCACCCTCTCGAAAATGCACTACACATACACTTTCCAGTAATCAGCCATCTGCTTTCTTACTCCTACATGGCCACTAAGCAATTCTGGAGAAAATTGTATATCCATGCTGACTGGCACCGTTCTAAATTTGTTTTCTGATTTTTGGTCATTCAGGGCTACTTGGTGGATCTCTTAGTAGTGCTTGGTTAGCTCAGTTTCCATTTCCCCATTGTGGGGTATTCTAAACTTCCACTAGAGTCTTCAAGCCTTACTCTCTACCTGTTGATTTTCCATTAGCAGATAACTTTTTGCCTCCACATTTGCTTCTCTCATCTGAACTGCTGAAATACTTTTCTAACTTGAAATAATTTTTCGAACCCTATCACTTATATTCTCCCACACCAATACATCTTCTACACTGCCATCAGAGTGACTTTGCTGAAACTTACATCTGATTATGTCATCTTCCTAATGAGATATCCATAGGCTCTCCATCATGGGTTTTTTTTTGGATACAATCCAAATTTCTGGTATGGAATACCAGAGCCTTTATATTCTAGTTTTAGCATAAATTTTTGTCTCTCTAAATCATTTTTTTCCATTTATACCCTTGCTGATGTTACCTTTTTTTTAACCACATAACATGCACCCCCCTCTCCCCTTTTCCTCTTGGTGAAATTTTACTTATCCAGCTCAAATTTCACAGCCTCTGTGAAACATTTGCCTTATTTCACAGGGTAGAAATAATCAAGACTTTTTAAGTGCTTTTGTGGAACTTAGCTTGTTTACCTTTTAAAATAATTAACATGCTATACTGTTACATTTGGATGTTTTTTCTCTCCCGCTAGATGATAAATATTGATTATGTGACTTTTAAAAAATATCTTTGTTTTTCCATCACTTAGCAGAGTGTGTACTCAGAACACTGTGGCTGCTCCATAAATATTATTTGAATTGAATTAAATTACAAAAATGCATTTTAATTTAATGTCTTAGAATATGAGATGTAAGCTGAACACTGAATAAAGAACTCTACTGAACAACTGGGCAAGGTTTTTTACCTCACTAGATTTTCAATTTTAGTAAGAAGATCTACATCAAATCTTTGATGTGAACTATGTGGCAGAGGAGAGAACCTTAGGAAGATAGATTGCTGAGGTCAAAGAACACTATTTATGGCACTGTTATGTCAAGAAAGAATGATCTAGACCTTATATGAAGTGATAGTCTAGCCACTGCTAAAGGGTATTTTCTTTGAATGACCTAGATTGTCAAGTTATTCATATGTCATTCCTATTAGGAGTAAATGAGGTGAGTCAGAATCTTACTAAGACTGAAGTTGAGTTTTTAATTGTAAATATAGCTACAACTATACTTTCTAAAAGTCCTCTGTTGATAGAGGCTGATTAGAAGGAACTACTGCAGAAGAAAAAAAGAATCTTATCACCTTGCTATACTGAAGAGATATTGGAAGGGGTTGTAGCCAAAGTGCTTGATATGGGTTTACTGCTACGTCTAAAATTTAGTCTTTAAGATTTTGAATGGCTAGGTTTCTGTACCAGAGGGATCAGAAAGAATAGATACTACTAAGACATAACCATTAGTAACTATTTCACCATTTTAAAATGCCATATTATATACCTATTCATCTTGGCATTTCCATAAAATATTGAGAATTTAACAGAAAAAGAGCAGCCAAAATTTACCCAAAGATCTCAGTGATTTACCCATTTGTTCATTCCTTTTTAACTTTTAGAATATAACATGCTTTTATTCTAATAATCTTTGAAAGCTGGATTGAGATCACTTAATTCTAAATAAACATTCCCCAATCACTAAAAATATCTTATTTCTTGTATCACTGGATCAATTAAGTGGTTTTTCTAAAGATTCAGTCACTCATTAGAGATGACTTTAACATAGGAATTAGTATTCTACCTTTCTCAAACCTAATGGCTTATATCACTCAAGCTTTCATTTAATTGGTCAGTAACTACTTGAATTATGAACTATTGGAGGTAATATACAAGCATGTCAGATACAGACAACTTCTGATTTTAAAAATTGAGCAATGGACAGAATAAAAGCTTGGTAAGGTAAATCATTAATACATCATAATTCTATTTAATTTGGAAACCAATGGAACAAGTCATGATTAGAAACTCAAGGGCACCCTATTTCTTTTTATATCAGAAAAAGATTCCAGATTGCTCCCATTCCTTAGCCATAAGAATTATAACTTTATAGGTATAATACTCATCATTTTAACTCTGCTAAAAATTGCAAATATAATAAAGTGTTCTGGAATTTTTAGTCATTGGTCAGATATATGCTGCATTAAAAACATCTGGTTTATGACTGCTTTTATGATTCCCCTTTGGGATGTTAACCAAGCCCTGTTTAGTAGGTTTTCGATGACTGTCAAGTAAAACAAACTGCATTTTGTCTTTTTTTCCTTCTTTTTCTTTCTTTTTTGAACATAAGACACACAGTGAAATAGAACAGCTCTGCATTTTGTGAAAATAGTTTAACTGGCTTAAAACTCCTGGTTTGTTGTCAATCATCTCAATATACTAAGAAGATATTTCTGAATATCAGTAATGCATAGAACTTTGAAGGGCTAAATCTAGTTCTTTTGTTTTTACTATCAGCTATGTTAATTATTTAGTTGGGAGAGATACAGATCTAGCTTTGTGTGAAAATTTCAAGGAACATGGACAATGGAACTCAACATTACTTTTCATTAAATCACACACTATAAACTCTTACCATGTATTCTCTAAAAACCATAACAAAGAGATCACCTTCAAGAAATAACCTTGTCCTTTATACACAGGCAGCATATATCTAGCATGGGACCACTATAGCAAGTAATCCAATAAACAGAAATATTCAAATGTCACCCCATAATCTTTTTACAGCATAGATTGATAGTGTAGTTTTTTACTACCAACACTTTACTGTTTTATAAAAAGAGCTTAACGTGAAGAGGTGTGAATGTAACTTGTTTCTATAATTTGAAGCTACAGGGGATGTGAGTTGTGTTACAGTGTAGAAATGGTAATTCTTAGGAAACAATGAATTCAGTTGACCAAGAAATATGGTTTATCAGGGATAGGACTCTGGTCTAAAATAGTATGTTAGTAGAAATCTCTGGTATTCTTATTTCCTTACTCTTACTAACTTTTGTAGACAGCCAAGGTCTGTATGGTTCTAATACTCTATCTTGACACATTCAGGTGTCAGTTGAGGAATGTAACAACAAAGGATTAAAAATTTTGCAAAGGCTGTAATGAGGTTACCTGATTTTTATATCTACTTTCCCCCTTATTTGCAGAATAAAAGCTGGTGGGTCAGTATGAAACTTTCTGAAGAGGAAGAAAATGATATTATGTAAGCTCTAATATTTCTGCTTGTCACCAATATACTAACTATAAGAGGAATGCATTAAAATGAGATGAAGACATGTAAGTAATTGCTGCATGCATAAAACCCTGATAATTTCATGAATCAAAAATATAAAGACATGGGTAAATGTATTTAGGATCTAACACAGAACCACAGGGAAGAACTAAGCGGTACTCGAGACATGCAGGGGACTAGAAGAAGACCTAGAATTTTGGGGTTTTTCTTTTTCTTTCTTTCTTTTTAAAAAAAGATTTTATTTATTTATTTGAGAGAAAGGGAGGGAGGGGGAGAGAGAGAGAGAGAGAGAGAGAGAGAGAGAGAGAGAGAGAGAGAGAATGAGCAGGGGCAGAGGGAGAGGGAGAAACGCACTCCCCACTGAGCAGGGCTTGATCCTGAGGACACTGAGATCACAACCTGAGCCGAAGACAGACACTTAAGCAACTGACCACCCAGGTGTCCCTTGCTTTTGTTTTTCTAGTGGTGAGGAGAGAAAACACACACTATTTCCTAGGTGATAACAAATAGTATTTTAAAACTTTAGACAAATATGAGTTTTCAATGGTCTGTAGTTTAAAAAAATGAAATTCCAGCAATACAAATGTAAACTGTTCCAATAAGAGAGGGAAAGGTGATGCATCTGAAGTCAAGGTAGTTACAAGGAGATTCCTTAGAAAAAAACTACAGATGGAGGATCTCTATAAAAGAGGGAAGAGGAGGCTACTAGAAATGAACAAACAGAAAATACTGATTCCTTATAAGAAGAGTGTAAGGGAGGCGAATGTTCAGCTGAGGCTTCTGAAAAAACTGGAGACAGAGTTTTAAAAAAATTAAGAAAAAATAAACGACACAAGAAAGTAGAAACATCTGGCTTCAAAAATATTTTACACTTTTCCTACATGGGAAAAATTCTTCATACTAGGAAACCTAAAAAAGAAGTGCTTCTTGAGGTAAGGGATGACTAAGACCCACTTTGTGGTCTCTTTGAACCAGTAGAAAAATTTTAGGAACTGAACAGACTTTTTGGAAATTATCTCAGGGCCATTCTCAGAATCCCTCAAGATTTACTGCTTAAAGAGAGTTCTCTTATCCAAACAAACCAAACCCAGCATGGATTCTACAGAGAAAAAAATGATAGATCTGATATAGATACATGAAAACATTTTAGAATATAATATGATTGGGAGGAGTTTCATTTTTAAATTTCAACGGAAGGACCAATATGAATTTGATACAAATGAGGCATTTTAAACTTGCTTTTCCTTTCTGGACAGTATCGTTAGTTTGGGAGACAAAAGGAAAGCCAAGGGCAGTGAGCGTGTCCTGCATATGATAAAATTTCGCATGATATCCTTATGAATAAAGTACTGTAATAGTTCCAGTACACTTGGCGTGGGGACACTAAAAAGCAAAAGGGCATACAGATGAAGGTCATCAGGACACTGAGTTATCTAGGACTCATCATAAAGTTAAGGTGGTTATATACATTCAGTTCTGAGATGAGACAACACAAAATATCTTAGATAATAAAATTCCACTGTATAGTTTTGGACATGTACAATGTACAGGGCACTGTGGTGAGAGCAAAAGCAAGGCCATTACACTGAAGAGATCCAACAAACTTTAGAGATCAAAGAAACCATCGGGTTCAAGTGTCCCAATTAGCTTGGTAAGCCCTGACTGGGAGCTGGTTACTCAGCCCACTCTTATACAATGAGTAATGGGGAGCCCACCAAACTGACAAGACCATTTATTCCATTCATGGGCAAGTGCAACCATTGGGACATTTCCTCCTCATTTCAATCAAAATGCTCGTCTGTACCTTGCACCTACTATGCCTTCTGAAACTTCAAAGACTATCTTAGCCCTCTTCCACATGGCAGCCATTTACATACTTGCTCTGTAGATTTCTAAGTTGCGGTGTCAAGATCCCTGAGTGGAAAATTTGTAGAAAGTCAGCTTTCATATTAATACAAGGGAGAATTTTTAATTACAGCTGTCCAACATGAGTTGCCCTGCCTGGGGGCAGTAAGCTCTGAGTGCCTGAAATATCCAAGCAGAGTCTCAATAACAATTTTTCAAGTGTATAAAGAGTATTTCTGTATGAAGTGGGAAAATGAATATTTCAAGGTCTAAGTTCTATATTGAGATGGCTAGTTTTTCTGCATATTTACATATAGCATGGCACGTGTCATATGCCTTCTCTAGTAAAAAAACCAATTTATCTATTAAATTAATTCTTTACCTTAACATAAATAAAGCATTTAAAAGGAGTTCTATAGTATTAATCAGAGAGACACTATTTGCGGTAGCACATACCCAGAAAATGCCCACAAAGGTGTTACAAATTTAAAGAAGCGTTCAAAGTAAAGCCGAACTTTTCACTTAATTATTCAGCAAAGATCTTCAGCATTTGTACAGAATTATCTTTGGAATGGTAAACATCTTTCCCATCTCCAGTGCCAGGGCAAAATTCCTTCCAATTAGGTTACTAAAAGAGTCTTAGAACCCAGGATGTTAAATCAAGAGATGGCTACCCAGCAAATACATGCGGTGTAAGTTGACAATAGAGTACAAAGTGAGGGGTGGGGCTTGCTGTCAGAGTTGGCAGAAGGGTTGTGTTAAAGCCACAGTGATTCCAGGTGGCCATCCTCCCTATTCTTTTTAGAAAAGGCATAACCCCCCCCCGCCCCCGTGTATTGGCATTGTTAAAGAACAAGGAGAAAACAGCAGAGATGCTCAAGGTAAAAGGTATAAAATTTAAGTTCACTGATATCAAGTTGTGGGCTATTTTCTCTCACCAAGAATCCTAAACTGAATGACTTTTTTAGAATTTCCATTATCTAACTTCCAGAATAGACTCTAAATTAGGCCAACAAAAACCACAACAATAATTTAAGGGAAAAAATTATAGCTAAGGAAGCCAATAAAGTCGTGGATGAGAAAATTTGGAGATCTTAAATGAATAGATCTTAGGCATGAAGTGAAAATATTCTATGAATGATTTACCAAAAAAGAAATAGCAAAATAAAAATATCACATTCAAAAAAAAAATCACATTCAAAATTGTGGAAGATTAGGGGGTTATAAATGTGGAAGAAAGCGAAAAACAGTTTAAAATGCTAAGGTTCAAGTTTCCCTAAAATAGACAATCAAAATACAGTATGACTTTTTGTATTTGGCACTCTGCTAACACTGGTAGGTTTTTCTGATAATTCAACTCCATGTTAGTTGTGCTGTAAAATTAAGAAGCATCTTCTCAGTCATGAAAGGAATATTAATCTATGGTCAGTATATTACTATGCCAGTATAGTATTAGGGCCACTATCCTATTATACGGACCATAGATTAGTATTCCTTTGATGACTGAGAAGATGCTTCCTAGTTGCATAGTACAAATCAATGAAGATTGTTGGACATCTGATTTGTGTTCGTCAGTATAGTTGAGCAACTGGAATGCAAGTGCCCCAACCATAATGTCTAAGGAATGAGCCAAAGAAGAAATCACTTTAGAAGTGATCTGATTTGATTCAAGCAGTTTTATCAATTCTGCATAAGTGATAGGTACCTTAACATGAACACAGAATATATGCCATCTCTCAAAGAATAATTTTTATAAGATTATTATTTGGTTACCTGGGAAAGTGACTGGCACAAGATAATAAAGATGCTGCATACTTTAAATTGTTTATTCTGTTTCATGTTATCAAAGACCTTTCTTATTTCTCAAAGATAATTCATTAATTTTTGTTTTAAGTAGGCTCGTGAAGAGCTATGGAAGATATACTCTTAATAAACTAACTATCTGGTATGTAGTGAATAAACAATAAATGTCAAATAAGTGAAAAGGAATAAATGAATACATGCTTAGAACTAAACAGACTACATATTGCTACAGCAAACCAAAAGAACAAGATGGAGGCTTAGTTTATATTTCAGTAAGCTAAATCTAGATAATGAAATGTTAGGGGATCAATGACTAAGAAAGTTAAAGAATTTGTAGCTCTAAACTGAATCCATGAGTTTAATAACTGTCATTCTTTTTTTTTTAAAGATTTTATTTATTTATTTGTCAGGGAGAGAGAGAAATAGTAAGCAAGCTCAAACAGGGGGAGCAGCAGGCAGAGGGAGAAGCAGGCTCCCTGCAGAGCTGGGAGCCCGATGTGGAACTCGATCCCAGGACCCTGGGATCATGACCTGAGCCGAAGGCAGACGCTTAACCAACTGAGCCACCCAGGTATCCCAGTAACTGTCATTCTTATTTTCAAGTATTCTACAACTTCTGTGAAATAACTCAAAGCTGATTTCACTGGCATACTTTGTGCTTGTAATAGAAACACATGCATCTGAAATTGTCATATTACATTCATGAGGTAAGAACCTTCTAGAAGTTATCAAGCATGAGGTTTAAATATTAAAATACTTTTTTATGACCAACTTCTATATTTAAAATATATAGTAATAGGCACTTTCCCCCTTATTGAATGGCATAATAAGAATATTTTTCCAGGGGCACCTGGGTGACTCAGTGGGTTAAAGCCTCTGCCTTCGGCTCGGGTCGTGATCCCAGGGTCCTGGGATCGAGCCCCACATTGGGCTCTCTGCTCAGCAGGGAGCCTGCTTCCCTTCCTCTCTCTCTGCAGGCCTCTCTGCCTACCTGTGATCTCCTTCTGTCAAATAAATAAATAAAAATCTAAAAAGAAAAGAATATTTTTCCATTAAAGGAAAAGTTTCAGAGTATAATAGATAGAGCTTTGGAAGACCAACTATTATCACTAAGATGTGCCTATGGCCTAACATAAGAAAGGCCAGAAGAAGGGAGCTGGTGAGAACACTGGAAAAAATAGAAAGGTGATTTAGTAGAAGGGTTATATAGTATTTTAATATTTCACAAGTATTTTAATATTTTATAAGTATTTTATAACTTAAAACCAGAAGCTATAGGGAAACTCTGACCACCAGGTGCAGGGGTTCTGAAGCCCATCTTTGAGTTCTAAATTCTAGTTTTCAGAGGCTAGACTTGCTATGCTTTTTACCTAGCTGTCTCTGGCTTAGCTGTTTTCAGTGCAGAGTTTTGGGATCAGATGACATTACTGGAAGATCTTCCTTAAGAAGGCCAGGCAAAAGTCTTATGACACCAAGGCATTAGGCAGGTTGGCAGTGAGCTTCTGATACATGAGGATGGGGATGTGTATTGGAGCGTGTAAGTGTGCACGTACAGCTATTGTCATTTCTTCTCACATTTCTCCTCCCATCGTTCTTGAAAAGGTCAACAAATAACTGCTGCATTTTCTAGGGGGACATGCTTGGACTGGGGCCAGGTTCTGAGGCAGTATGGAAGTTTTCTCACAAGACCGTTGCTTCTGTTATAAACTATGGTCATTATCAAAGAGTTTCTGAGGAAAAATTACCTGAGTGACAGGAAAAAGATACAGAAAAAAACAAATTCACACAAGACTGAATTTTTAAAACCTTAACTTTGAACAGAAGTTACCTCTGGAGAGTGAGGAGAGTGGGTTGTTTTTTTTATTTTTACCATTATTTTATTTACTTACCAATAAACAAGTTATTACTTCTCAATTGAAAGAATAAATGAAAAACATGGGGAAATTGAGAAACTTCCAAGCTGCGTTTTTTGGGGTAATCCCATTATGTCTTTATTTACCATCTTCCAGTAGTTGGTAAGCATAGGAGGGAGATATCATGCAAAGGGAAGAAAGGGAAGATTTTGGGATCTTCAGGTTTCTCTGGCAAGGGTGACCAAGGTAAAGGGTATTGAACTTAGGACTTATTCTCATAACATAAGCTAGAAATTATTCTACTTGAGAACCTGACAATATGACATTACTGACCTGAAGAAAAGCAGTTTGCTTTCCTGATGTGTGAAACTAGTAGCAAGCGAAACTGTAACTCCTAGCTTGTCTTACCTACACTGGCAAGGGACCATCATTCTTTTATGTGAACTTCAGTTCTTATCTGCCCACATCTTCTGCTGGTGTGACACTGTAGCATCGAGAATTCATTATTTTGCCATTTAAATCTGGCTTCCTGGTTTAGTAACATTCGTGAGATTGTTTTCCTGGCGAATGCAGGCCTATTGGTTATTTACTCAAGTACAAGTTGCAGTAGCCACCATTTTACAAAGGAAACAGGACAAATCTAGGTGGCTTCATCCACCCAGGGAGCCAGTCTGCCTTGTCAGACAGCAGATTTTGGGAGGAAAACAACTGCCTATGGGTGCTGGAAGATCTGGTTTCCAACCACGAACTGGTTCTCTCACATGTCCTATTCTTGTGGCGTTCATCTTTGAAATGGGATTAAATTGGGAGGGTAGGGGAGTAGTAGAGAAGGTGACTCTCAGTGGGCCATAACACAAAGAGCAGTAATTCTAGTTATTCACACCCCAGCGTTGTGGTGTCCAGCATGAAGAGAGTATGTCAGACGTGCCGTACTGTCCTTCTCTTTACAAAATACCCAACATGAAGAATTCTGCAATGGTTTTATTCCTGTTTTATGTCACACAACGGATAAAACATTAACTTCAGTGACTCATATTACTATTATGTAATAAAATGGAAAAAAAATGGTGACAAAAGGGGTTAGCTATTATTTATTCCTTCACTTTACTCATTCATTCATTCATCCAATAGTGTCTGGCCTACCATGGGCCATATATCATTTTAGGCACCAGGTATACAAAACAGGAATAAAATCTCTGCTCTTCAGAAACTTATATTCTGGTGGGTGGAGATGGAAAATAAGTCAGTGAATAATATTTTATATACTCAGAGTGATAAAACTGTGGAGATTATAAAAGAAGGGGTAATATATCAGAGAATGAATGGTAATAGTTATGGTGGTGAGGGGTCCTCTGGGTCAGACTGGGTTGTCAGAGTAGAACCCTCTGAGGGGAAAATATGTGTACTGAGACCCGCATGGCATCTATAAACTCATATTTCAGTAAATAGATATAAAATTGTTGTTATTTGGAATACAAGTTTTCTTTTGGGTTCCCAAATGTCCAAAGTCAAAAAGGAAAGGAATAGTGAGTGATAAGAATGTAAAGTGAGGGACAGTTCTATTTTAGCTCCTAGGATATGGCTAATGTTTTATGTTGAAATGTACAAAATCGCTGATATTTCATCATTTTGACCTACAAAAACAGCAATTCATATGGCTCAACTCAATAGCTGGAACTCAACAAAGTCAGGGCATGCAGTCAGGTAAATGTTATTTACTGAGGTTTGCCAGGATTAATTCACTATTTAAGTATTATAATTGCCTTCATTGCCTAAATCCAAATATGCATAAAATCTATATAAATTACACAATTATAAAAAATTTATTTCAAGACTTACAGTGTATCAGATATGGAAAATAAGTGCTTTCTGCTGTTGCTTCATTTGATCCTTATAAAACCTCGGGTACTGCTACTACATGATGTAACCATGAAGAAGATGTGAAATAACTTGATCCATCATACCACTTACAAGTGGTAGAGTGACAAAGCAAGGATTTAAACTGAGAAATATATTCAGGGACCGTATTCTAAGTTCCGATCACTTAGTGTTTACAGGCAAATATGCTTATTCATTTCAAAAGTCAGCAATAATTCCATCTAACTTGCTGTATTTTCAGGTTTACATAATATGTATCCCCTTTTAGATATGAAACCTTCGTTAGTGCCAAGACTTAAATGATGTGATGTGATCTAGGGTATATGTTTGCACACACACACACACATGCACATTAAAAGAGTGACACCCTGCTTGAACAAATTTGTTTGCAGATATAGTACACATAACAGTGGAGAGGCTCATATGGATAGTAATGACAAGCCATTTGGTACATTTTTTTTCTTTATGACCTTAAAAACAAATCAAGGTTAGTCTCAACTACTCATAGTTATTCCATTTCCCTTGCTCTTTGGGTGTATGATACAACTCTGGCCAATGCAATAGGGAGCTAAGTCTGTTGGAAGGATGCAGGGAAAATTTTCCTTGATCTTACAAACAGGACTAAAGTTAGGATGACCTAGATGCTGGTCTTTGGCTCTCGGGATGCTGTCTTGTAAGAAGTGATGCCTAGAGCTGTTGGCATTACAGAAAATTAACTGAGAGGCCTGATACCACAGAGCCACAAAATTCACTCCAGATCAACCCACCTCTGAACTTCTCAATGATAATAATTTTTCCTCATCATTTAAGTCAACAATTGAGCGAGGTGTCATTACAAATCCAAACTATAACCAGTATCAGCATCTTAGTATCAGCATCAGTATCAACTCTATATCTAATCTTCAAAATCAGAAAATATGGTATTAAGAGAACATTTGTTTACTACTTTCTAGATTTTTCTGTGTTCTTTATATATACTTGTTACATAACCAGCCAAGCATAATGCCCTTGAACTTCACAAAAGTGCCATATTTAGGGTTCTCTGTTATTTTGCTCTGATTTTAACGCATGTCTTTTTATTCATATTCCTCACATAGCTTTTCCATCTCTTTCCTTTAGACCTGAACTGTAACTGAAGATATTATTGGAGATTATGCCCTTCTAAATTCTTTGTGTATAATTGATCTCAACAATCAATACAACAGTAAAATGTGCTACAACACTTTTATTTTCAACTTGCTTCTCTTTTCCTTTTATGCAGTTTAATATTCTAGGAATATCTTCCCCTTGCCTACATATTTTGTACCTGGATGTTCTTAAAAATAAAATTCATGGCTTTTAGAGACTCTTCGGGAAATTACTCTAGGACCCTTAAAATGATTGAAGAGGATTAATCTATCTTCTTCTGCCCTGTATTGGTAGTCATTACATATCCTCTCAGCCTCGATAATTCAAGGTATTAGGCCATTGAGCTGCATATTTTACACAGCTCTTAACTTACCAATGGTGTGCAAAGGAGGCTTAGATTAAAAAAATTACTTTAAAATACATTTCTCCGGAAATCTCACTTTGAAAGTACTAGTAAATATCTTGGCCAGGTAACCTAATGTGCATTATAGCTACAAGATGACAGATTTTATCCACCCTTCCACCTCTGGAAAAATCAAAGCCAAAACCAAAACCACCCGGGGTTTTGCTTTAGATTTCTAACAGCAAGCTAATAAATGTGTAGATTAAGTGAGAATACTGGTAGTTCATCTCCAAGACAATGAAAAAGAGCACATTATAACTTCATCAAGTCCATGGAAGCACCGAGAATGTATGGCTAGTAAAGAGGGAAATCAGCAGGATTCAAAGGATAAAGCTTTGGAAAAACCTCATGTACACTGTCCAGCGTACTAGACAGTTTAAGAAGAGAGCCATTCCAAGTACACTTCAAACTGCATTAACCAAACAGTATTTCAGTGTTATGGCAGATGATCTCTGCATGAAGTGTATTTTTATATTTTGTCCAACTTTTATGATTTATATTCCATGGAAGTTGCATGGGCTGACATAATTTATTATTTAATTTAACTGAGGTATTAGAAGGTCCACATCTCAGTAAGCTTCGAAACTGCTAATTGGAATAATAGGAAATCACTTGTCTTTTCCCAAATGCCAGTGAAGTAGGTCAGGATAATTAATATGCAAGCTGAATTTCAGTCAAAGGAGAATAAGACAGGTCTCATCTGTGTACTTTTAATATCATCCATTTTATACCAAAATGAGTTCAGCCTGTGCAAAATCATAGTATGATTCAGTTAAATAACTGAATTTCAAAATAAGAGAAAATGTAGTCTAACCATGAGAACACAGATTGAAGACTGTCCTAAGGGAGGCTGAATTTATTCATCATAAGCAGGGAAATTGAGAAAAAAAAAATCTAAGTCACTGATTTAGGTACACCTTGCTTTTTAGACTGCTTTGTAAACTTGTGAGCACTATATAATATATATCATGCTATATAAAGTTAAGGTAAATATAAATGATAAGAGAGGAGCTTGGTGGATGACATAGTTCTTCATCTGTAAAGCAGAAGATAGGCTATATTTTCACATTTTATTTTATTACTCCTGCCCACTTGCCTGACGCTTCCTACTTTTAATTTCTTGGTAAAATGAGAAAAAATATTTGGACCTAGAGACACAAAACTCATTTCCCCTGCAGGTGTGTACTGGATTAGTGCAAGTTCATTTTAGTAGGTCAAACCAAATGCTGGCTTCAATCAGGCTGGTTTACAGCAACACACCACTGTGGGGTCTGGACTATAACACACACAGGTGTCGGCAAAGCTGTGGGTGGCAGAGCGAGTGCTCTCAGGACTGATGGCGTGGCCACAGCGTCTTTCGTGCCTATAATTTGGGCTCTTCTAATAGAACACCCAGTAGCTCAATTTGGATAAGAAGCCTGGAATATTTGCTCCCAATGGCCGACCTGGGGCAGTCACAAACACGACACCCCTTAACTAGGCCTTAAAAATTCTTTTGAAAACACTGATTGTAAAACTGATGTTTCTCAAATTGTGTGTCCATCGAATTGAACATTCCTAAATGTCAAAAACAGTAATGCAGAAAGTCCATCGTTAGGAAGGCAAACATACATTCTGTTAAGTAAAAAAACATCTACTGGGCGACCATGAAACGTACTTCTCTGCTGAGATACATCAAGTGGCAAGATCTGGGGGGAAATGTCCAGAAAGAAATGGGGCCCTGAACTACAGTGCATAGCCACTTCTAGTGAAGCAGATCCGACTGAAATAGCATTAGCTGCCACGCGACATTGAACCATAAAGACAAAATGTGCAGTACTAGATTTATAGACATACTTCCTATGGTTGTTCGGCCTTATCCCAATTATTCCACGGAAAAAGAGCCCCTGAAAGAGATGGATAATACTGAATAACTGCCCACTTTATTCATTTGGGAACCTGAAGAAAAAAAAACCCACCAACTTAGGAGTGCATCTATATGATAGAAATATATCCAATCAACAAACAGCCAAAAAGAGGCACTGGAAGAGCAAACTCGAAAGCCATCTAACTATGGATGCTCTGTGGGCCCAGGTTTGCCTTTCAGGCCCGAGGACATGGCTTCTCCTCTCCAGTACTCCCTCATTCATGGCCAGGAGGAACTGGGGAGTAACTTGCTTAAGTGAAAAAGATAGCATCAATGACTTCTACCTGCGGCCATGAGGAGATGTTTTCTGAACAGGATTCTCTAGTCCAGAGGGCTGTGCAAATGTCAACAAAATTTATTTTAAAATAGCAGAGATAAAGTATTTTCCCTGCTCTGTTTGTACAATACTGAACAAACCTCACATAGTTAGAGCCATCATGCAGCACCTGGATGACCATCGAAACGCAGTTTCTACCTCAGCTTTAAATTTTAGAAAACAATGTACTAATTTCGGTAAACATCGTAATGGTAAAAATGTATTATCATCCTTGCCAGAAGTCCTACAGAGGCCTAATATGGCTCCTGGGTATTTCTTCCACCAGACTCCTCCGTAATCTCTGATAAATGTGAATGCTGGGAAGCCATGACAGGTAACAGATGGTAATTACCTTTTCCTGCACCAATAGTATACCTTTTGTAATGCTCCTCGTGGAGATTATGGCTAAAATATATTTCACATGGAAACTGAGTTAACATAAGAATTTTATTACAAGAGACTCATATTTTGAGGGTAGAAGATGTAATTTAATTCCCATTAAATAGTGCAATGAAGATCCATACCATAAAAGGAAGTCTACAGTATTTTCTTGTTAATCATCTCCAAAGTGAGCCTCATTTTAAATAAGCCAAACCTAACATGGGGATGAGGCTCCTGACCTGCTGGTCCTCTGTGAGCTCTGAGCTGTCAAACTCTCATTTTCTCACAAAATGGGCTGATGGATATGGTCTGCTTGTATCCTTTAAAAAGAGAAATCTAATGCCCTAGTGGGACCAAGCTAGCAACTGTGGTTTCATCAACATTGGCTTGGGACATCTGCACTAACTGGCCCAAACTTTGCTTTGAATAAAGACATGCAAAGAGTTTTATACTACCACATTAGCACTATTTTTTTGGGGGGTGGTAATTTTACATTCAGGACTTATAGCCAAATGTAGATTTTCTTTCTAAGTAAAATAACTGAGTTTTAGCCTTTCCCTTAAAAATAAGCTGGGTTTCTGGCCTGTTGTGGCACATTACTTAGAAACAGATGCTTGGTAAGGAATGTTGGATAAAGAACTTGATAATTAGTAAACATAGTCTTAATGCCAACAAGTCAGAGGATTTACTTAAATTAATTGACTTTGTCTCCCTTAAGAGTTTATTTACATAAATTGACTTTTGCAGTCAACATACATACCAAAAAAGTAAATAAATGCTTTTGGGAAACTGGTTATTTCAACTATTTGGACTTGACAGAAGTGCTATTTGAAATTTCTTCTTGGAAAACCCTTCTGAATTTTTCCTTTAAATCTTTTAATGGTGGAAAAGGAAGTTGTGTGTGTGAGTGTGCATGCACGTGTATGTCTGTGTGTTCACTTACATATTCAACCAAGTTTCTGCTAACACCCTGTTTGAAGCATTTAGCTTCTTAACCCAAACTCAGGGGACAATGACTGTGGACCAAAGGGATGATGCATGCGAGGGAGAAGAAAGTGGGTAAGAGGAGGAATGAAAAGGAAAAGAAATGACTATCATCAGCCTTAAAAGGCAAATGGCTAACTGAGGAAAACCATTTGCTCTAGCTTTGGGTGTCCTGGGATATAGGCTTCGTTATCCATCTTTTGTCCCCCACATTACTCAAGGTCTGAAAGTAAAACACCAAGGGATACCTAACTTCCTGTGCAGCAAGACCATTATTTTAAGAAAAAAGGGAAACAAGATTCTATTTTCTTAAAATAACAAGTTTGAAAAGGTTAGGAATCTGTGTACGCGGGCTAAGCATCTCCAACATACTTACTTTTGTCTCCTATGTTTTCCCCTGCTGCCTCCCCTTCCTCCTCCTCCTCCTCCTCCTCTTCCTCCACTTCTGTGGGCTGAACGTCATCCTGCGGGTCACAGGCACTAACCGGCGCGTTCAGACAGCAGTGGTTGAACCCGCTATCTCGAGGCAGAGTAAAACTTCGAGGCTTGCCCCCATTTCCATTTAACACTTGCATTCTCTCGCTCTCGGCCAGGGGGTACGGCCCATAGTGATCCTGTAGGTGGCACTTCTGAGTTGGAAGAGTAGACTGCCGCCTGTGCTCCGGGGAGATGGCCGCAGAGTCAGAGAAGACAGAATCCTCCAGGGGTAGAGTCTGAAGATAATGTAATCCTGAGCTTGTCAGGGGCGTCTCGATTAAATCCTGCCAGGAGCGGCGCTGACTGGCTGTCTTGCGAATGGGGGACACCGCACTGCTCCCGGTCACTTCCTGGCGAAACTCTTCATGGGAGGACTGTGACTGAGAGGTCTCTGTGGAAGAGAGCCGGCTGTGTTTTGCTTCCACATAAGGACTGGCACAACTCATCTGTGGAAAGGAGCCTCTGGTCAGTCTCCACAGAAATAACGGACCACCTCTGTCAGCAAGGCACAAGTCAGATTTCCACCGGCTAACATTTACCAGTCAAGTTAATGACTAGTCAAGTTCAGACATCTCAAAGTCAGGCCCCGGCTGATCTTTTAAGGGACTGATATGTGGAGTGTTCAAATGCAGCTCCACCAGACTCTCATGAAAAATCTGACATATTAACAGGCAAAATTTTAAAACGAAGCATAAGAAAATCTGAATGCTTACGTAAGATATATTCAGCAACAACAACAACAAAAACTTGAAGTTTTAAAAATCTCTATGCATTTGAAACTGTGAACAATTGTTGCCAAATTCATATTTCCGGATTTTATGGAGTTTGAGGATGAGGGCAAGGAGAGAGACTTTTGGATGTGAAAACAAGATGCCTATAATCAGACAGAACCCCTCCTCTTCCTCACAGCTGAATGTCTGCTCTCATGGGCGCCAAGGAAACTCTTTCTTAGGGTCTGCTCAATTTGTGGCACTTTGTAGAGAGTTAAAAATATAGGCAGGATGAGATTATACCCTCATGGGGATTGGCATTTGCCTTGAGCATGGGCACCTTAGGGTACATAAACATAAAAGAAAATGGGATATTTTATTTCCAGAATCTCAGGTTTGGGAACATATCGTAGAGCATCGAGTGAATGCTGTAAAGGACCTGCAGGCACCCCTGCTGGGGACAAGGCTCACTCTAGCTCTGGCAGCTAACAGATCAGCCCGGCTCCTTTCTGGCAGAAGGAGCCAGTTTTATCAAATGGGATCATGGCAAACGGGGCTGCAGCTGTGGTCAGGACAAGCCTGGCTGAGGCGGAAGTTCATACTGCCCCTCGGGCTTAAGGAGAAGTTATGTGGCATCTTCTGGGGGCAGTTTATCTTCCCACATGTTAATAACATATAAATAGTTTCGTTCTTGAAATCGCCATGCTGCTGTGATTAAAGAGCTGGTCATGAAGCTGTAGCTTCCCTGTCTTCCTCTTTTAGAAATATTTTAAAGGCATTATTCAGGCCCTAATGTTTTAGGGGAAGAGGGAAAATATGATATAAACTATATCTTGTCACTGAGTTTGTGATTTCATTTCTATCGCTCATCCTTGCATTCTGTTGCACTCAGTGAACTGCTGCATTAAATAAATGTGTATACATATAGGAAAAATTCTCAGGTAATAGACATTGTCATCCAAAGTTGTTATTAAAAATGTGGCTTCCCTTTTAGTTATTGGTCAAAAAAGTGCCCATTTGTTTATTTCAGAAATATTTATTACGCACTTAAATTAAGTGCGTAATTTATTAAGCACTAAATTAGTGCTAGTGCTGTGCTAGACCACGGGGATGTGTAGATCAATCCAACAGGGTCCCTGTTCACGAAAGGTCCATAGTCTAGTCCAGTGAGCTGTTTGTAGTCCCAGATATACTGATTTAATGTCTGCATCTGCATTTCTTTTTTTTTTTTTTAAAGATTTTATTTATTTATTTGATAGACAGAGATCACACAAGTAGGCAGAGAGACAGGCAGAGAGGGGAGGGGAGAAGCAGGCTCCTTGCCGAGCAGAGAGCCCGATGCGGGACTCGATCCCAGGACGCTGGGATCATGACCCGAGCCGAAGGCAGCGGCTTAACCCACTGAGCCACCCGGGCGTCCCTGCATCTGCATTTCTAAAATGTTCCAGAGGTGATTCTTATGCACAGCCGAGGTTGAGAAGTGGCCTCAAATTATGTCACCATCTTATGTAGTGTCTTTCTTATTTAAAATCCTCTAGAGTAATATGGAGGTGTAATTAGGTTGACTGCTGTTGTCACCTAAATTCAGCTTCCATTTCCTGTGTGGAAGACTCAGTCCCAAGATAGGCAGAATTGACTCTTATGATGCCGTAACCATGCAATATATTGTCAAAACTGGGACACTACTGAGATGCTCTTAATACTTCTGATGGGAAATGTGCATAAAGTGGGATAGTCCCAAGAAAACCAGGACAGTTGTTTACCCCATTAAAAGATTAAAGTACAGTCTATACACAGAATAATGTACACAGTTTAAGGAGTCTGGAGTACCATATAAACACATACATTAAGCTAGACTCCATGACTATCTAACAAGCTGTATGTTAAAACATGTGTTCAATACAGATGTAATATTAATTTTTATGAGTTTTTTCTGAAGGACTCAGGAATGAACTTTATTAGTGTGGAAATGCATAAGGTCCATTTATGTATTTTTTCTAAGGAAATTTTTTTGTTGCTGATATTTCCATGAAGGCTACTCTGACACAAGTAGGATTTTTTTTTAAAATAAACCTGGGCAGATATTTATTATGCCTGGAATCTGCGGTGACTGTTTCTCCTGATTAAACTGTCTTTGCATACTTAAATATTTTTTCCCCTTATTGCTTTTAGACTCCCTGTTTTCCTTCCTCTTAAGAATCCTGAGGTCTGACATGCAATTCACTACATGACTGTTTTTAACAAACGAAGGGATACCATCAAAGAATCTGATGCCAAATTACATGCATGCCTGTCGGCAACTTACAGAGGGAGGCCGCGGGTATGTATCGTAGGGGGGTGGAGGGCTGTCCTGTTTGGGTGTTGATGGAGTATCTGCCTCTTCCTTGTCACTCTCACTCCAGTAATCTGTAAATTCACACACATAGATACAATAACATTCTATTAAATGTTTCTAGCCATATTTTCAGGAACATACACTACCAGCTAACACAAGGAAATTTAAATTCCACTCCTACACTCTGCTCCCCAGCACCTCCTACTCCAGGCCCACCGACATTTATTTTCAGTTGGGTTTTGAGGAAGAAGGAGGAAGGAAGAGTACAATCACCTAATTCCCACCTTTAAAGCAAGCAATTATACACAGCTACAATTTTAAGGCGTTAAGAAAAAGACATTGCATAAGCCAGATCGGGTTTAGGGTGCTTTAGATTTCAGGCCAAATTATCCTAAACCTTTAATTAATGAATGATAACACATAATGCCTCTGAAAGGTGTATCATTTTACCCTAAAAAGGAACGCAATATATCTGTAGATCTGCAGAGATCTACAGATATAAAGAGCTCCAAAAATAATGTTCTCAGTTCTCTTTTCTGGCTTCAGTTCACTGGTTATCTAACAATCGCTGTTTCCAGAGTCATGCTGACATGAATCTCTATAACACCATACTCCCACCTCTACTTGAAAACACATGGCAAATCCTGATTCTTGCCAAATGCAAAAGGGCAAATTTGCTGATGTGGGCCGCAAGTTCCAAACTTCCAGAACTACTTAAAAGGGTAGAAAATGTAAGCCGCTAGTTTTGGCAGACCTCAGACAAGAGGGAAGGGAAAAAACTCCGAGAGATGAATCAGCTGAGTAAGTGAAATACAGCACAAAGGCCAATAATCAAAACCTGTTCCACTAATCCCTTAACCACTCTTAACTCTGGGTTAATTCTTTACAAGAGTTACAAGGAAAAACCTATAAGCATTACCCATATGAATCTCAGATGATAAGAGAGGAGAAAAATTATTAAAACATATGTTCCTTATTTTTATGAAAATCCAAATCACAAAAGAACCATCATAAGGCCTAAATGATATTCAGATTTAGGTGAAAAATCATGGCATGTATTTTTATAGGAACCCCTCTCCACCCAGAAATTCCTATACTGTAATACTTATAAAAATTTTCCTTGTGGTGTTTATTAATAAGTATAGTTAACATTTATTGAGTGCTTACTATATATGCTGAATAGAAATTAGTAGAGCTGAGATTTGAACTAAGAAATCACCTTGCCCTAAACCTTGAAGAGGCTCTTGTATGACATAGGTGGGAGAATTTAATTTGGCATACATTCATGATGCTTTTTCTAAAAAAAATTTTAAAGGTTTTTTTCTGTCAGAGAGAGAGCGAGCGAGCGAGCCTACAAGCTGGGGGAGCAGCAGGCAGATGGAGAAGCAGGCTCTCCGCTGAGTAGGGAACCTGATACAGGACTCGATCCCAGGACTCTGGGATCCTGACCTGAGCTGAAGGCAGACACTTCACCAAATGAGCAACCTAGGTGCCCCTATTCATGGTGCTTTAAGCCCCTTCCTCCTGCTGCTTTATTACTCTGGCTATCAAGAACAGCAATTCTTTAACAATGGAGAGAGATTATTATATTCAGGCCTCAAAATACTAAAACTTTGAAAATGCTATTCCTACTTTAATTATTCCCCTTGACTAAAAGGTAAGCAGAAACTAGTTAATCTAAATTTGTGTCTGGTATTTACAACGGACCATGCTGGTGACAGCCAGTATACTAAGCTTCCCCTCAAATACCAATTGATGTAGTTGCCCAGAGGTGTACCCAACAAACAATGGTGGGAAAAGCATGAACTATATAGTTGGGTAGATGCAGGTTCAATTCTTGGTTATACCACTTACCATCTCTGTGCTCTTGTGATGGTTACTAAACCCAAGTCTATTTCTACATTTGTAAAAGGGGGCCAATGATAACCACCTTTCAGAGTTGTGTGTATGTATGTAGTTGGGGGACTAAATAAGGTAATATATATTCAAGTGCCTTGCACCTTGATAGCACTCAATAAATATTAGGACCCCTGATCTTCTTGGATGGTTTTGTAGGAGCATTCTAGGACAGTCTGACCCAGATCACATAGGAGATAGATTCTGTGTGTTTATCTTCTTGGATATTAGTTTTTTTTTTCTTGTAGCAATTGCAGCAGTGAAAAGTGAATTCTGAAGCTCTGGGATCTGGGTTAGGTAGTTCTGTGGGAGCTTGAAATACCACAGGGAAGTCACTGCTGGAGGTGAAGGGACTCGGCTCCCCACTATCCCAGCCCCAAGCAGTGATTTACCAAGATCACTTTGTTTTTACCCTTTCCACTATTTCTTGAAACTCTGGCATCTGTGTTGAGTTTCTCCTTGACCTTTGCACTGATACCTTGGGGGGGGGGTCTCAAGGAATTAGTACCTCAGGTTGTCCTTATTAGCATGTTGAGAAAGAGATGATTGCCATTTTATCCAGTTCTCTATAGCTATCACTACAAGTGACGGATGTGGGAGATTCTCTCTCTGTTTTTTCCCCCTCAGCTGAATTAGGAAGAAATCTAGTCCACTATTTGATGTAATTCTTGGTTTACTAAAAAGTACCATAAATCTATCGTTTTCTTGGGTTACCGAAGAAAAGACTGAAATCCCACCTTGTAAATTAACTTCATTTCTCACAGTAAGTTGTGTGTCCTTGACAGAGAATGCCAGAGAGGAGCCTACACAGAAAACTCAATCATGGTTTATTTGGGGTTTGTGTGGAAAATTACAGGCACACTGTTTGCTCAGAGGCTGAAAACCAGTTTGATTTGCATTCTAAGAGCAAATTAATTTATTTTTCTTAGCTTTCTATTTAGCGCAAAATAAATGGAACTTTTAATGTCTCTTGCAGTGGTATTCAATTTTATAAGTAACTAATCATGAATAAACAGTGTTGTCAGTAGAACAGGAACATTTCCACTTTACTTCTCATGTTGATATAAAAGGATAATTTGAAAAAAAAGAATGACTTTTTCATCTAAAACTGCCAAAATTGCAATATATTTCATTCATTTTTAGGTGATTAAAGCTTTAGAAAGACCTTATGTATGGGAGAAAATAATGTGTCATGAATGTCTGACTTGAAGGTGGGAAAATATAGAAAAATAATTAGCAGACAATTAGCCAAATTGTGATCTTGGCATAATTCAGTGTAACCCTGTTTTCTCTAAGTACAACAACAAATAATGAAAGAGAAGCCCACATCCTTTATACTTCCATAGCTACAGATAGCAATTCACTAAACTTTTATTTAAATCAATGCAAGAGTCACTTCCAAGTTGCACTGGGTACTTAAATAAAAAGTGCTTGGCAGGTAGTTTCTCCTTTGCATGTTTGTGAAAGATTCCCAACCCTGAAAGAGCTATATTTTGTATGAAGTTTAACTTCAGTACTGAGAATGGTACTCCGCAGGTGTCAAAGAACTGTACAGAAGTGTCGAGTAGACACAGGCATCCAGTTGTTTTCTATATAGAATATATCATGAGACCTAATTATGCAGAAGGTAAGAAAGTGTCAGATGTTTCTGACCTATGTCAGAGTGCCTGAGGAATATACACTCTGTGGAAATCCAAATTATCTCACAGATTCTGGTTGCATTGTGCTAGCAAGAGAGGGGTGAATTATTAACTATTAGCTTCTGCCAGTGAATGTTTACCACTCCAGAAGGCACTGAAGTATATACTCACATGACCAGGGCAGCATGAATCCTTGGACTGAATACTTATTGGAACCTGTGTGTGCAATATAACTTACCAGTTCTTTAATCCACAATGGAATTTGGCCATGTAACACCAGGTACAAAGAAAATTCACTAAAATCAAGACCATGCTAAGCTTCAAAGTGATAAAATACAGGAGTTGAGCCTGAAAATCCAAGATCCCTTATTCATGTAAATCACATTATTTCCAAGATTCATTTTCCTCAGTACATTGCTCACTTCTAATTTTTGCCTCTTAAAAAAAAAAAA
>RCUC01089634.1:0-36115 GCA_003697995.1 Taxidea taxus jeffersonii | reverse complement strand
GTTGGGCCTTGAATGAAGAGACATATGGAGAAAAAAAAAGAAGTAGACTGAGTACCAAAGTGAAGCAGTGGAAGATACCTTCTGGGAGAGTGAACAGAAGACGTTTCCTGGGACAAAGAATCCCTGTGAGGGAGTTTTGGACAATACAGATGGAATGATCGGTTGGGTCATAACTGTGGGAGGCTTGGTATGCCAAGCTGAAGACTAAGGGTTTTATCCTATGCTCGAATGGACACCAACAGAATTTGGAGGTGGAGGAGAAGTAACAATTCAATTTACATTTTAGAAACATTAATCAGGCAAATATTATTACTCTAGTTTAAGGATGAGACAACAGATGTCCTGGCTTAGAAATGCAATGATGGAAATAGAAGAGAAGAACGCGTATAATGTGAGAGCCTCTAAAGACAGGTACAATCTTTGCCAAAAAGCCTCTAGATCCTCAAATGGACAAGGTAAATACTTCAAAGGAAGAACTGATAAGACTTAGTGAATAAAGTATGAATAATGAGGACGTTAAAGATAACAGTGACTCAAACCTCAATAATTAGAATCATCATTAAACAAATGTAGATTGAGAAGAGGGTAAGTTTGGATTTAGATATCAGGAGTTTAAAGTGATGGCGGAACTCCACATGGAAACTTCAGGCAAACCATAATTGCTGTGAGGTGATCAGGGGAGGAGTCATCCCTCAGACAAAGACCTTAGAAAAGTCATTAAAATCTTGAGGTAGGAGTAGGTCCAGAGGAAGATACTGGAAAGGGCTGAAAGAAGAGGGCCAAGGACTAGACTCACAGGTATGTCTTAATTTAAGGAACAGAAAGAGAAAGCCAGCAATGCCAAAATAGACTGGTAAAAAAAATTTTTTTTCAGTAGTCCATTATCTATAGTATCTACACCTAACCAAACTTTTTGACCCATAGGATTGTTGACTTTGGTTACATGTGAACACATTTTTATTCCGTTCTTCGCACAGTCATCGCTAAGATTTTCCTGATGTGTCTTCAGAAGGCCTGGGTTCCAGCCCATTTTGTCTCCTACCTGCTCTGTGCCCTCAGTCATCAGTCACAAGGGATAAAAATACTACACTACTGCAAGCCTCAGAGGTGTTATGAAAAATAACATTAAACTTTTTTTAGATCATAAATTTCAGTGAAGGCTTTTCTAACTCGTCAAGAGTAAATGTAATTTATATGCTATACTCAAGCTATTTCTCAACTTAGATTACCAGGAGAAAAGATAAATAGACTTATTTTCCTAAATTAAAATAGCCAGATCAAGGTTTTTAAATGTATTCACCAGATTTTATTGACGGCTTATGGTATGCTCAGTGCTGAGACAGCAGCACACCAGATACAGAGTTAAAATCAGCATGCAGCCTGCTTTGGCAGGACTTAGAATCTGGTAAGGAAGAAAAGACACAGGAGTGGTGAATAATAAAAAGTGAATCAATATGTTACAAACTGCCATAAGACCCATAAGAATGGACACCAGCTGATATTCAGAGAGAGGAAATTTCTAGCTAAGGGAGGAAGGAAGAAGGCCTTGAATAAGGATAAAACTGTGACAGATGGATAGGAAAGGGAAGGCATCCCATGCAGGCCCAGAGGGAAGAGGGCACAGACAGGGCTTGGACAATGGCAAGGAGCACAGTTAGCTGGGAACATGAAACAATTAGGGGAGCAGCAGGACACAGTCAGATTGTAAAGGGCACAGATGCCAGGCCAAGGAGTCAGGACTTTGGTCCGTGGACAGTAGAACATGAGGAGGGCAACAAAGAAGCAAACTAACAAATTATATCCATACTTAAAGTGGTTCCGCAAAAAGGGTGGGCTTTAGGGAGGGAAAAATGGATACAGTAGGATTACCAAAATGCATGGATATTTTTAAGTTGCTCATTAAAGTAGGGAACAGCAGTATTCTATGAAAACTGCTACAAGCATCCCCCAAATTAATTTCAAAAGGAACATGGAATTCACCCCCCCTGTTTTCCTAATAATCTGTGTTTTATAGTTGAATGTGAAGTTCTAAAATAGATGCACTGTCCACTGAAGCCAGGAAGACTGGCCAGGGCAGGGAGCCATGTGCCAGTTCCTGTGAGTCAGGGCAGAAAAGTGATGGGTAGAACAGCTGAAGCAGAGGTTCTAACCCTTTTGGGGGCCATAGATTCCTTTGAGATTGCACATAGTTCAGATATATGTGAAATTCTGCATACAGTTTCAGGGGGTTCATGGGCCCTCTGAGTCCTATACTTCGAGCACCAGGCACTCCTATTACGAATCTCTGAGCTGGAAAAGACCAAAGTAAGGATGCCCCAGAAGCACCATAAGAAGTAGTACATAAAAACCTGCAATTACAGAAGTCGGGCTTACCTACCCCAGATGTTTCCAATGAAACCTGCCAGAATTACCTGGGGCTATTCCCATAGCACAATCAGACTTTTCGGAGCCAAGCAGGACTCAAAAATCTGAATTTTTAATTAACCAAGGTCATTGTGGTAAGAAAGCAGGTTTTGAAATCTCTAGTCTGGTTTCTTTGGGACAACAGCTATAAACGCTTTCTAGATGGAAGGGACATTCTGCTGTTTCTAAAGGTCTTACTAGAGATCCTTGGATGTCACTATGTGCTGAACTCTTAGGGGCTGAACCATTTAAACCTGACCTTAAGGTCTCAGCACAGCTTCATTCACTCCTTTCACTTCATCCCTCAGTCAACATGGTCGCCATGCCCTCTCGGAAGACACCCATTCCTTCCTTCAGCCTTTTGTAATTCCAACCTTCCCCACTGTATTTGTAATTATAGTTCCTGGCCCGTTATCATCATCATGGCTCTTGACTTCTCAGGGCTCAATGCTAATCTAAGCATTCTAGAGGCTATCTCTTGAGAATGAGGCATACTGGGGTTCCTACTAGATATCCTCCTGCAATTCCAGGGTGACTAATTCAGGAAGTCCCATGGATCAGGAAATAGGTAGATTCCCTTAACTGACCATTGACCTCCATACTATTCCCTGACCCTGATTCTCCAGCCATTTCTCTGTCTCTGCAGAAGCAATGGAAAAAGCTAACAACCTAAGGGCTACAGAATAAGAAGCCAGTCATTTAATGCATGCCTCTGATGTCCAGTGTTCCTGGTTATTTCAGGAAGAGAACCTATTGTAGAGTCAGGCTTTCTTAATCACCAGCCAAACAGAGCCACTTTGGAGACTGTGGACCAAGGAGGCTCACCACAGCCTCGAAGAGTCAAAACTAAAAATTCGAGCAAATTCTCTGGCTTCATACCTCCTAGCTTTGAAGGTTCTTGGGTGGGTGGGTTAGGCTGGGTGACAGTGGTTAGCCAGGACAGAAGAATGCAGTTAGGTCGCTGCATAGACCTAGGAAGCAGCAGACACCGTGAGGCAAGGTCTCCAACTCAGTCTTCATGTGGTTCTAAACACGTTAGGTTCCAAACCACTTAAAAGTAGCTCATGCTTGCACTTCTGTCTTTCAGAATAGTATCTACTTTTCCGTTCCTGGTGTAGCAGAAAGGGAAAGGATGGAAAGTTCAGGGAAATCAGGTAGTTATTTACCATGTGCTTTTGGGCTTCTTAATCTCCCAAGAGCTTCAATATTTTTTTTCTTTTTCTTCGGGTCTTTTTTTTGGGGGGCGGGGGTTGTTTGGTTGTTCTTTTTGGTGAAATGGGCATAATTATGCCTACCTTACCAGGTTGTTGTGGATATTAATGTGGATATTAATTAATGCTATGATACACAGCACCCAGCCCAGTGTTTGGCTCAGAAGGAGCACTCAGTGCCACTTCCCTCCCCTTTCCCAGCTCCATCCTCCAGATCATTGGTTAGTCAGCTTACATAGCAAGGTGCTCTGATGACTTAGACTCTATCCCTGAGTACATCCTTACCTGTTATTCCAGATCATAACCCAACAAGCAGGAAGCTAGGTGATCAAGAGCAATTCACTTAACCACTTAAAACCTCACTTAACCACTTAAAACCTCAGTTTCTTCATTGTTAAAATGATGGGTTTGTATGAATGACCTCCCTCCAGCTCTCTCCCTCACTGATCCTGCATGAGCAGTAGTAAACCAACCCTCTCTGAGTTATTACCATGCAACAAGTGTGGCTGCAGCTGTGTCCTGGATTGTAACCACAGAAAACAGCCCACTAGGATTCAGAGCAGAGGGGAAAGTATTTAAGGATAAACAGCAGGAGACCTAAACCATTACAGCCAGGTAGAAAGATACAGAGAAGAGAGATAATGTTAAATTACAGTTGAACTGAAGGTAGAAATTACAGCAACAAAAGCCATACCAGCCCAAGAGGCTTACAGCGGATTCTGCAATGTGAGACAAAATGTCATTTCCAAAGTTTTTTTAATAATTGTGCTCCTGCAAGAAGATTTGTAATTACAAACATGAATAATCCTCGGCATATATCATTTCTAAAGATAGAGGCTGTTATTCTGCTCCAGATGAAGAGCGAAAGAATATCTCACACCGGTTGGTACATGACAAGGCAGTAACAGCCAGACAATTAGGATGATGCATCAGCAAAATTGGAGTCGCAATATCCCATATACGGATGCTGACTCCATCAACAAGGAAGGGACATCACTGTCACATCAGCAGTGCACATCTCCAGATAAAGGGAAACCATATCACACAAAGGAGGAGGACATTACTGCACAGGGTAGAACATTACCATTTCAATCCTACCTGGATAATCTCTCAAAGGCAATGAAGGATAATTTTCTTTTTATAAGGCAGCCAAGAAAAGTATTTTTAAAGATTTATTTATTTATTTATTTATTTATTTAACAGAGAGAGATCACAAGTAGGCAGAGAGGCAGACAGAGAGAAAGGGGGAAGCAGGCTCCCTGCTGAGCAGAGAGCCCGATGCAGGGCTCAATCCCAGGACCCTGGGACCATGACCTGAGCTGAAGGCACAAGCTTTAACCCACTGAGCCACCCAGGCACCCCAAGAAAAGTATTTTTAAAGTGAGGGAAAGGGCGGTAGAAAATGTAGGAGCACCTGGGCGACTCAGTAGGTTAAATGTCTGCCTTTGGTTCAGGTCATGATATTAGGGTCCTAGGATCAAGCCCCCCAGCCAGCTTCCTGCTCAGTGGAAAGTCTGCTTCTCCCTCTCCCTCTACTTCTCCCCTCTGGCTCATGCTCACTTGCTATTTTTCTCTCTCTCTAATAAATAAATAAAATCTTTTAAAAAAAATTTTTAATGTAAATCCCTTAATATTGAGTTACTGGTTTGCCTGTGGACCCTATGTTTTGTTGGGCTTTCTATGGTTTGTAATATTCACTGCTTATAGTAGAGAGTGATATATAGCCAAGCCAGGTAAATTTAAGAGACAATGAGTTAGATTGCTTTCGTGTGGAATCATTCTTGCATCTGCTCTCTTTCTCTCACATCCCACATATACTTTGTTAGGAAGTCTGTCAGTCCTGCCTTCAAAGCACATCCAGAATGGCAACCACTTCTCACCACCATCACCACCACACAGAATTAAGACCACGGGCTCCCTGTACCTCTCTTTACTCCTCCAAAGTCTGTTCCCCAACAAGGCTGCCAGAGTGATGGTTTCCATTGTTATGCTCAAAACCCTTCCATGGCTCCCCATTTTCCTCAGAGCAAAAGCCAAAATCCTTCTTCACTGGCTTTGAAAGGCCCATGGGCCTCCCTGGTAACCTCTGACCTCCTTTTCTTCACTGCCAGCACATCAGTCTCCTTTTTCTCCCACACTCCAGGGAAGCCCCCAACTTAGGGAATTTGCATTGGCTGTTGCCTCTGCCTAGAAGTTTCTTCTGCAAATATCCACCACAGACGCTCACTTTACTTGAGAGTTTACTCACACTGAGCTTTTTCCATGAGGTGAAACCAGGCCAGCCTTAATGTTACAGTTGGCCACTCCCATCTTTCATCTGCTGCTCCTGTAGCTCCCTAGTTTCCTCATCTTTCTCTACTTACCACCTTCTAACATTGTTATTGAGTTTCCTGATTTATTATATTTATCCTTTGCTTTTTTATCTCTTCATACTAGAGGGCAGGGACCTTTGTTTTGCTCTCTGATATAACCCAAATGCCTAGAACAGTGTCTGGTACACAGTAGATATTTATAATTATTTGTGGAATGAATGAGCAAATACAACAGAAAATCCCAATTCAAATTGACTTACACCAAAAGGAAATACTGTCCTATATAACTGGAAGTTGCGAGGTATGTGGGAACATTAGGAGGAAGCTCTGCTTTCCTGTGATTCTTCTGGGTCAGTTACTTCATCAGGCTGATAACAAGGTGGTTGCAAAAGTTCTAGGACAAATTTGGAGTGGCCCAGGCAGGGGCAGTGGTCGGGGTTGGGGGTGAAGGGAGGGGAATGAAGGATGACTCTATGAGACTCTCTTCTAACATCCTTATTGAGTTTCCTGATTTATTATATTTATCCTTTGCCCCAGCAAACTTCTGCTAGCATTTCATTGGCTCAACTGAACCAGTCTTTGTTGCCAGAGGAATGATGCGCAGTGTTTTGCCTCACTGGAAAGAGGCATGGAAAAGGCAGAATGGATTTAGCGAAGATTAATCAAAACCCACCTCTCAGCCCCATGGTAACCTCATCATGGGGGAGGAGTAGGATAGATAGTTAAACCTAGCGTCCACTTCCCAAAGTTAACCAGGTAAGACAGACAGGCAGACAGAAGGCAAAGGGGAAAGGATTTGGTCAAAATAGAGATACTGGAAAACTTAACATTCTGAAAGCATCACAATTGATTTTCTTGGTGGTGATGCTCTGAATTCAGTAGCATACGAGCTTTATGACTTAATCGGACTCGCTCAGGAGTATGGAAAGTGTTTATGTGGACCACACAGAAGCCCTGCTCACGTGTGACCATCCCACACTATCCCTGCTGATCCAGATTCACACAGCAAAGATGTTTAGCAGTGAATATGAAACAAATTTTGTACTGATTCTGGTTTCACTGAAAACCAAATATAACAAATATTCACACTCTTACAGTTTGTAAATGGGGAAAAGGCAACTGAAATATGGAATACTCTTTATTTGTTAAATGCACGACGTGGGATGAGATGGCGACATATGGGACACGGAATCTGAGATTTCTGCAGTGTTTTGCTTCTGCATAAACAACACAGAAAATCTTATCCCTCATACTGATTTCCAGTCAATGATCATTCCTCCTGGTATTTGGCAAGAGTCTATCTCTGCTATCTGTTGAAAGAAGCCGTGGGGAATAGGAAAACCTTGTCTAATCAAATTAGAAAGCTCAACAACATTTCTGAGAGAGGAGTGATTAGGAAGAAGAAGTTTTAGACACAGTTTGCATGCACAATTTCAGGCAAATGGTGGGCAGATTATAACAGGATTATCTCTATTCATACTGTGAGTGGGACTTATTAGCAGTTAGGTTTCTATACATAAACTCCCACACAAGTGATACAGTGGAGATTTTAATCACTTAAATCCATGTAGCAAAAGAAAACTTTGAAAATTTTTTTTTTTTAAACTTTGAAATTTTTAACTCCAAAATTATTTCATTCTATGCTTTGACTCTCCGGGTCATTTTGGAGTAGTTTTTTGTTTTTTTTGTTTTAATTTTTTCTTTTCTTCTTTTTTTAAATCAGTCATGGGGAACAGAGTTGGGATAAGGACACGGTTTTTAAGATGACTTACTATATTTTGTAGATTGCAGGTATATATAATCATATATATAGTTGTGCAGACAAAATAAGGGCCCCCAAAGATACATATGTCTTAATACTGTAACCTGTAAGTTCATTAAGTAACATGACAAAGATGTGTTAAAGTTGTAGACAGAAATAAGTATGTTAAATAGTTGACTTTAAAATAAGGAGATTATTGGGATGCCTGTGTGCCTCAGTTGGTTAAGCATCTGCCTTCGGCTCAGGTCATGATCCCAGTCCTTGCTCAGCAGAGAGTCTGCTTCTCCCTCTCCCTCTGCCCATCTCCCTGCTCATGCATGCAATTTCTCTCTGAAGTAAATAAATAAAGTCCTTTTAAAAATAAATAAATAAATAAAGCAAGGGTATTATTTTGGATTATCCCAGTGAGCCCAAAGTAATCACAAGGGTCCTTGAAAGTAAAAGACAGTATGGAAGAGGGGACCAGTGAAATGGCACCATCAGCCTGACTTTGGTAGCTTTGAAGATGAAGCAAGATGGAGATGAGCCCAGGAAATCTGACAGTCTCTAAAGATGGAAAATGCAAGGGAACGTATTCCCCTCTAGAACTTCCAGAATAGAATGCACCTTGCTGACACCTTGATCTTTGCCCGGTGAAATCCATATCAGACTTCTGAATTGCAGAACTATTAGAAAATAAATTTGTGTTGTTTTAAACTATTAGTTTTGTAGTAACTTGTTATAGCAGCCATAGAAATCTAATACAGCTATCATTTTATAGAATCACAAATAGAATTTATAGAATTGCAAATAGAGAGGTACTGAAATAGCCTTGAGTTTGGAACATTCTCAGATGCTAAACCAAATAGATTAAAGACTGAACAAGATCCAGTCCAATCCACCTTATCAAACAGGACCACATTTCAGGAATTGAGCTCTGTTGTCTGTGTTTATGGACACTTCAAGAAATAGCAGTGTACTCCCCAATAATCACAAACCAGAAAACTGCTGAACAGAATGCACAATTGTAAGACTGTAAAAGGCAACATGAATTTTATTTGCTTTTCATACAGAGGCAGATTCTTATTTCTATGATTTCTATCTGCCTGAATATTAGGCATCTTTTCCTTTTTTAAAAAACAATGAAATTTCCTCATTTGAACTCCGGCGTGTTTGGAGTTTTGGTGTTGTTTCTGACACTGACTTTCATATTTAAAGATAAGTGACAGGAATCACTATCTGTTGGGGTGCTTGATGCATAATCATTCCATGTATATTGGAATAAAATACTTAATTCATCCACTGTCAAAACACTGCCCTAGGCAGCAGGGTGCTGTGGTTAATAATCTCCATTCAGCCCTTGCCTTCTCAGAACGTAAAATCTAGCTGGGAATTCAGACACCTGCGAAGGTCATCACAACACAGTGTGAGAAGTCCTATAATAGGACACTTTGCTGAACAGTACCTAACACAGTCCTGACAGAGAACGGGGGATTTTTAGAGAAAGAGTCCCTTTGATACCGCCTTCATTAGATGGCTGATTTATGTTTGCAGAGCTGGGTCTTGTTCTTCCGTCTTCTTCCCCTGGTCAGTTTGAATCCCTTGCTCAGGGAGTCAGTCTGTTCCTGTCTAATGGACATTCAACAAATGTCATAAGGAAGAATTCAAAACATTCTTCAAAATTATGGCTCAGTATGTTTTTCAAGCTACTATCCAGGTATACCTTTGGCTTTTCATTTTAAAGCTTGCCATGCCACCGCTGGCCAAAAATCCTTTAGCTATCCTTTCCCTGTATATATCTTGCCCATCACATTTTGCTAACTCCCAACACAAGAAAAATAGTATTTATTATATAAATAAGTATAAAAAATAAAATAGATAAAAGATTTTATTTTTCTACCTACAAAATAATACAAGTTCATCTTAGGAATCTGGGAAATTACAGAAAAAGGTATTTGTCACCCATACTTCTATTATCAGTTTTTAATATAATCAATCCTCTTATTCAGATTCCGTATTTGCGAATTACTTATTCACTAAAACTTAATTGTAACCCCCAAACCAACACCCTCAGTGCTTTCTCAGTCAGAGGCCTGGGCATGTTCGGAGCAGCAAAAATGTTGAGACCCGCTCCACGCCTTCTCAGCTGAGGGCGCTGAGGCTCTGGCAGGGCGATGCTCTGCCTTCTTGTTTCAGCTCTCAGGATGTAAACAAGTGTCCTTTTTTTTTTTTTTTTTTTTTTTTTTTAATTTGTCAGATAGAGAGAGCACAGGAGGGAGCACAGGCAGACAGAGTGGCAGGCAGAGGCAGAGGGAGAAGCAGGCTCACTGCTGAGCAAGGAGCCCGATGTGGGACTCGATCCCAGGATGCTGGGATCATGACCTGAGTCGAAGGCAGCTGCTTAACCAACTGAGCCACCCAGGCGTCCCAAGTGTCCTTTTTGTAGTCAACTTTAGTGCCATGTGTTTTCGCATTTTTGTGGTTTTTGTTGGAGATTTAGTTGTTTAAAATGACTCCCCAGCAGAGGGCTGAACTGCTCTCTTGTGCCCTAAGCACATGGAGAAAATACATGTGTTAGACACGCATTGCTGACACATACATTACAGGGCCGTTGGCCTTGAGCTCAGTGTTAGTGAATCAACGATGTATATTAAATAAGGTGTCTTTAAAGGTAAACCCTCATAAAACAATGTTATATATTGATCAGTAGGCAAAATCGTGTGACCAGAGGGTGGTCTTTTCACCAGGAGCACTGATTCAGTGTTGGCTAACTCAGTATTTATAGTTATAGAACATAACTACCAACAACATTAAGAATCTATTGTATTTTCTTTATGCCAAAAAAGAAAAGAGAAGTCATACCACGTTGGGTTTGGCCAGCAAACCCTGAGACTGCTAATGAAATGATTCCAGCACGTTAGTGGGAGAAAGGAGAGGCCTAGGGACCAGATGCTCTAGTGGCAAAAGGCCTCGAATGAAGCTTTGTCTCCCCTTTTATTGGGGTGTTATCGGAGGACAAGGAGTCAAGGAGTTCGTGAAGTATGTGACCACCACAGGTATGTGTTTTTCTTCAAAACTTAAACATTTACTCCCTAGATGAGAACCTTGAGCCACACACAGTAAGAATCTGGCCACTTTTAGCCAAGAAACTTCAAAGGAGGCCCAGGGTCCTGGCACTCCTCCTTTGCTTTTCAATTAGTCCCATCCGGGGAGGCATATACAAGTTAGATTTTGTCTATCCAGGCACTGTGAATTCCCACAATACTGTATGTTAATTTTTGTATCCCACCTCTTTTTTTTCACTTAACCCACATTCTGAACACGTTTCAATGTTATTACACATTTTAAAATATAATTTTAATGATATATTTGACCAAATGGATCTCCTTGATTTGCTTCCCTCTTGCTAGATGCTGGGTTATTTCCAAACATCATTCTTATCTATACGTTTTGTGTTTTTCTCTCATCCAATCATTCAACAAATATTTATTGAGTTCCAACTACATTTAGGGCTTCATGCATAAGGATACAAAAATAAACAGGATAGATATCTATTCTCAGGAGTCTCTGTCCTCCTAAAGTTTGTAATCAACTGAGAGGGACAGATAATAAGCATTTACACAAATAATTCATTAGAATAGTAATAAATGCTAGCAGGGACAAGGACAGGAAGCTACAAAAGCACACAAGAGAGCCTGATCTTAATGAGGGAGTAGTTCCTTGATAAGTGACATTTTCAGCTGATCTCTGAAAGAACTCAGGACCAGAATGTACCAGACTCTTATATTAGAGGTAGAAGGAAAGGGTTTGTTTTTTTTTCCCTCTTCTTCTCTCCCTCCTGACCCTCCCCACAGCACAAGTTAATGGTGCATCAGTAGGTTTCACCCTCGGGGGCATGCGACCACAGGGGCCCGCTCCTGTCTGGCTGCCTGCCCACACCCAGTACCACCCATTCTTCTACCCCCACCATCAGAGGGAAGAATGGTAGGGGGGCCATCAGGCTAGGCTAAAGGATGTGTCTGCCTGGATGGGATCCAGCACATAACAGCCAGCAAACCCCACAGGACGAAGCTGGCAGAAGAGAGGGGGTCAGGTGCAGCTGTGGGCCTGCCCAGGGTAGGGCCGGGACTGAGCCGTGGGGTGAGGCAAACAGATGGACTGCAGCGTGGCACTGGCTGGGGCCACCACAAGTACAATCCAAACCCCCTCCCCATGCCCTTTCTTCCAGTAGAAATTGGCAGCTGCTCAAAACCATCAGGAGGGAGACAAAGGGCAAGAGACTCTTAATCTCAGGAAACAAACTGAGGGTTGCTGGGGGGGGGGGGGGGGGGGGGGGGTGGGGGGGGGGGAGGGATAGAGTGGCTGGGTTGTGGACACTGGGGAGGGTATGTGCTATGGTGAGTGCTGTGAAATGTGTAAGCCTGATGATTCACAGACCTGTACCCCTGGGGCCAATAATATTATATGTTAATAAATAAAAAGTCATCCTTTGCTGTTGTTTGAAAGATCAAATTCAGAGTGCAAGTGGCCATTCAGCGATATAGGTATATAGCAGGTGAACAAATCAGTAACATGCAAGACAAGAACCAGCTGACCTCATTCCACACCTTCAGGACCTCATTACTTTAAGAGGTCCAAGTGTCCACTTGGCCAGAAAATCTTTGAAACCATTTTCTTTGAGACTGTTTCTCCACAAAATGTGTCCACAGAACCAATGTGAACATCAAGGAATTGGGATGTGCAAAGCTTAATTATTTGGTAATTACTGGGGGGAGTATCAGCCTGAATTATATCAAACAAAATGTAAAAGAAATGTAATTTGTACTTTTAAATCTTAACTGCTAACTAGCCATTGCCACTAGAGGTCCTGCCTGCCCGACTTCACCAAACAGATAAGCATTTTTCTTAGCTAACTAGTTCCTGAGTGGTGTGATTTGTAACACATCAGTTAAGTCTTGGAAATACTTATTCTCTTAAAAAAAAAAAACACAAAAACATACACACACACACACACACACACACACACACATAAACTGCAGTAATCTTTAGCACACCACAAATTTGCTTAACAAATTCTATCAACACAAATGAAACTTCAGCCAGTTATAGGCTGAATTGCTATCAATTCCAAAGTAGCAACACCCAAATTAGTATGTGATGCAAAAAGTTAACTTCCATCCTGAACCCCTTGACATCCAGGATGCAAATTAATAGTGACTTATTTACCAGCCATACACTGTGATTCTCTAAAAAAAAACACTCTGATGACAACATTAATCCTAATAAGGTTTCTCCAGAACATCTTTGCAGAAACTTGAAATTCCATACCCTCTGGGCTTGTATTAGCTGCTGCTCACCTAAAGTTTTCACCCAGAGAGGCAATTTGAAGCTGATTTGGCACCTCACCCAGCTTTCTAACAGTCCCCAGGTGAAAAGGAGGAAAAAAGTGTTGGTTACAAAATCAGAACCAGAGTTCATAAAATGTTGCCTTTGCTTTCTATGTAGGTTAGTTGAGATTGTGTTAGAAAGAGCCCCCTTCCCCCACCTTCTCACCAAGGTCTTCTCCATTCATTGCAAATGGCAAGATCATTTCTACTTTACTCAACCCTCAAGAGCTCCCATGCTCCCTGACCTCACAAAAAGTTCAATTCCTGCTCTGCCTTTGTTAGTACCTTCAGCTGTTTCTTCTAAGACATTGTTCAGGTTCTGTGACATGATCTATTCTTAGTGAACCCATGCTGGGAAGACTTAAACTTTCACATTTTCATCCAAGTGACTCCATAGTTTGGTCTTAGTATAAATAACTGCAATTTGTGTATGTTCCCCCCCACCCACCCAAGGATGGAGTTTAACCCTCAAAGCCTGGGTATTAAAGAGTCATTCAGAACTGCAATTGCATTTGTAGGAAAAGCACTCATTCTGTCTCAGGTTTTCCAGAGTCCCTTTATTTTTCTATCCACGACACTTGGAGCAGTGGTTCTCAGCTCAAGCTGCACATGAAAATCATCTGGGGAGCTTTTACAAAAGCACAGATGCTTGGATTTCATCCCATATCAATTGAATCAAAATTCCTGTGAGTAGGGCATTGGTATTTTTTAATATCTCCCAGGTGAAATGTGCAGCCAGGGTTGAGAACCAGTGCCTATAAGTGTCAATTAGGATTGTTTTGCTCACCTCACCTGATCAAGATTTTTAAGAAAGATATCCTACTGAAATTCATGGGAATCGAATAAATGTTAATACAGATGGCACTTTGTATTTTTTCTGGAGATTTCAACATTTTAATAGTACTCTCACAACTCATTTGCTGCATAATCAATCAATATTTATGAAATACAGATCAGGGACTATAGTAGGTGCTAGAACAAAAATGATGAAGAAGGCATGGCCCTTGCCCTTCAGAGACATACAGACTAGTAAGTGAAATCAAACAGATACACATCTAGACATCCAGGGTCATATATGGAGTATGATGGAAGTCCAAGAAGTGAGTCATCTGATATACCTGGGAGGTTTGGGAAAGGCCTCATGCAGGAGGTCACTCCTTTGCTGAGTCTTGAAAGATGAGTAGGGGGTCTCCAAGCTGAAGGTAGGGGGCTGAGAGAGATTTCAGGAGTTTCAGGCAAAGGGAGTGGAATAAGCAAAGACAATGAAGCTACAAATATACTGGCATGTTTGACTAATTAGGTAGGAGAGGCTCGAGCAGAAATGGGTATTCACAAATGAGTTCACAGGGAGCCTAATTCTACAGTAAAGAATTTGGACTTTATCCTGAAGGCCACTGAACCTCCAACATTTTTTATCACCTACTCCTATTAGTAAAGAATTTTAGCAAAATTTCCAACACTTATTTATTTATTTACTTATAATTTACCTAAATGTAATGCTATGTTTACAAAACATATGCCAAAGATAGAAATGTTTAAATGTTTAAAAGGCCAAGATTAAAAATAACTATAACTGGAAGTTCTGATATTGTCCTCCTTCAGTCCAGTGAATCACCTTGCACATCCCTGGAATATTTATACTCCACTTTAAGATCACTACAACAAACATGGAGAGTAAGCAGCATGACTTGATCTATACTTCACAGAACCTGTGAGGTAGGTAGGGCAAAAATAGGAAAACTAAGCCCCAGAGATATAGAGTGACTTGTCAAAGTCACACAGCTAGTTACAGCATAGAACGGACTAGGACTCACACTGAAGACCCAGACCAATATTCCCCCTACTACCTCACATTACTTATCCTGAGCTGTACTCCTCACTACAATTTTTGTGAAGTCAAGAGCCTTTGGACAAGATATAGCTGTGTATTCATTATGTGATCCTTCCTTGTTTTACCAGAACATGAGAGAGAGTCTGACATAGGAACCATAAAACATCATTGGGATGAGACTGTATTAGCACCACTGTATTGAGAACTAGGAAGGGAGTCATTTAACTGAATGAATGAGGAATAGAATGGTCTTCGTTAACAAAGAACCACCATGTACGTGTAAGAATAAATGATCAACATTTAAAGAAGGCAATATGGCATGACAGATGGAGATAACACTGGCTTTGGAGTTGGGGGTCTGAGATCTAATCCTAACTCTGCTATTTAATATGCCTTGCATGAGCTTGAACAACTTGTTTAACCTTGGTCACTACTGAGGAACTGAATGATTTCTAAGACTGATATGAATATTGAATACACTTTCTATAGATGTTCTTTTTCCTCGCCTTCCTCAACAAATAAAATACCACAATTGGGTTAGCCACTAAAATTGGACTGAACCTTGACTATAATTCCATCTGGCTTGGGTCATGAAGAAGGCATTTTAGGAACTTCTATTAAATTTTATTATTGTAAATTAAAGAAATGCTTCCCTCATGTGGAGAAAGGGGAACCCTCCTACACTGTTGGTGGGAATGCAAGCTGGTGCAACCACTCTGGAAAACAGCATGGAGGTTCCTCAAAAAATTGAAAATAGAGCTACCTTATGACCCAGCAATTGCACTACTGGGTATTTACCCTAAAGATACAAACATAGTGATCCAAAGGGGCACGTGTACACAAATGTTTATAGCAGCAATGTCCACAATAGCCAAGTTATGGAAAGAACCTAGATGTCCATCAACAGATGAATGGATAAAGAAGATGTGGTATATATATATACAATGGAATACTATGCAGCCATCAAAAGAAATGAAATCTTACCATTTGCGACGACATGGATGGAACTAGAGGGTATTATGCTTAGCGAAATAAGTCAATCGGAGAAAGACAACTATCATATGATCTCCCTGATATGAGGAAGTGGAGATGCAACAGGGGTGGGGGTTAAGGGGGTAGGAAAAGAATAAATGAAACAAGATGGGATCGGGAGGGAGACAAACCAAAAGAGACTCTTAATGTCATAAAACAAACTGAGGGGGGTAGGGGGGAGGGGTGTTGGGAGAGGGGGGTGGGGTTACATTATATGTTTAAATTAAAAAAAAAAGAAAAGAAAAGAAATGCTTCCCTCTTGGTGCAAACACTGTTGACTCAACTAGTTTTTAATATACAGAATACTAGTTACCATTTACTGAAGGCCTACTAGGCCAGGATTTCATTAGATAGTCTCCATATAATATTTAATTTTCATGGCACAACTTGCAGCAAGTATTATTGTCTTCATTTTGTAAGTGAAGTTAATTGGCAGAGGGCACACAACTAGAATCCAGTCCTATTTGTTCAAAATATTTTCCATTAGCTATTACTTTAGGTTAAAGAGTTGGAATCTAAAACCTCATTTCACAAACTCTTGCACAGAACACTAGCTTCTTAAAATACAAACATCCATTCCAGAGTGAAGATTGTTTACCATAGCTGCATCTGAGATGTTCACAAAAACATCTCCCTCCCATCTCTTAAAGTATTATTAAGGATTCTGTGAAGCTCTGCAGGGAGGAAACCAATTTATTTTTATTTAACCCAAATTTCTCAAATGTATTTGGCCATGGAAACCTTTCTGGTTTCTAAGATTACATATTAACATCACCCAGGAACAAATATTCAATAACCACTAGTTTGGGAAATGCTTATCTAAAGAAACCATAGAACTACTTCCATGTGCTATGTTGATATTATCAGAAAGCCAAAGACCAAAGAAACATTCTTTTCCTAACCCTTTGGAAGATTTAGGAGGTATAGAACAGGGAGGATTATATGGCTCTTTTTCTATAGCAACAGTTCCACACAGATAAGCCTTTAGTCTCCACTGCTTGCCACTCATCAAGCTTCGTCACTTTCACAAATACGAACTTCGTTTTAGAAAGACAAAACTAAAGGTATTAGGGTTCTGAACATCCTGGAATTATACCACCCTATTCAGGAGACTTTTCAGAAGAGAAGGAATGACTGTCCTGCATATCAAACAACTCAGGAGAGAAAACATCTCTCCTTACACAAGTGGCTATGACTAAAGAAATCTTGCTCCTTATAAAGAATTCTCGATGGTAAAGCTTCAGGGCTGATTGATGAGTGCTGCCTACCACAATAGGGAAATTGCAAAGAGAAGCTGCACACACAACTGAGAGGAGCACACTGTGCTCATCTGCAATTCCCCCTGGTCCCCTGCTGCGGTCTGGAGGCTGCAGAGGAAGGACATGACAATGGAGAGAAATCAGAGATAGATGGGAGGGGGTTGTCGCCAGCGGAAGCCAGGAGGGCTGAGAGGCATTTTTGCCTCTCCTGCACCGAACTCTGTTGGGCAGCCGCTGAACAACACAATATAGATTGAGAGCTTGTTAAGATCAGATGCATAGTTGTGTCCCTTCCCAGTAATCCGCAGAGGCTTTGAGAAAGTACAATCAGGGTCATCATCAATTTCTATCTGGGGAAAGTGCCAACATACAGTTTCCTCAAAGAAATGGGAATTTGGGTTTAGAATGTTGAAAAACCAATCTGAAAACAGAGGTTAAGCTTGAGGGGATAGATGTAGTGGCAGTATTAATTGAGAAAATAGCTATGAATGGCTTTCCCTCCCTACCACATACAAAAGTGTCTAGGAAATATTTGACAACATAATAAGCTGCGCTTGGGTTATCTTTATCTCCCAGAAACAACCACAAAACAAAAAAGATTGCAACAAGATATCAATATAAATTTAAAAATGGTAACACAGGATGTTCTATCTCAAATTTTAAGGACTTCACCTATCTCTGAAGTATACAGAGCCACTATTTGAAGAAGATATGCTATCCCCAAATATAATCCTAATAGAAAGAAGGAGAAAGGAGTCTCTGTTAACTTGCTGCTTTGTATTTACCCAGAATCTCAAATTTGGTTATTTGGTCTTCCCTTTATTCTCCTATAAAGAAGTCATTTTCTTTTAATACTAGATAAATTCCTAGGTCATAAGACATGAATTTTCCCCTTTGGCCAGTAACCAGAGGGCCTCAAGTTCCTCTAAATTTAAAGTTTTCCTTCAGTTATGTTCAAAATAGACTGAGTTTGAAAGATATTGTTGATTAGGCTCCATATTTAGACTATACCAGGGATGTTAAACTTTACACAGCATTTATCAACAACTCAAGTCGCCAGTGTTATGATGGACAGAATCAGGTTGATTTCACTGCCCTGGGTAGGAGAGAAGCCTAACAACTCTGATTATCCTCGGGCTATTGCTCGTGGTGCCTTAAAAGCCATTCCTGAAATGTCATTTGCTGTCACTATCATTTTCTACCAGAGACACCAACATGGTAAACTTCTGAATTGCCCCACTAGCAAAAAAGAAAAGGAAAGAAAACTACAAGTGCCCAAATTTTCACCACATCGTTTTTCATAATAGCTTTACTAAGATAGAATTCACATACCATTAAATTTGATCCTTTATGTGGTACAATGGAGTAGGTTTTAGTATAGTCACAGAATTGTGCAACCGTCACTACTATCTAATTTTAGAACATTTTCACCATCCTTAAAATGAAACTCGTACCCATTAACATTCACTCTCTACTCTTTCCATCCCATAGACTGGGCATTTCTTATAAATAGAATCATACAATATGTTGTCTTTCTGGTTGTTTTCTTTCACTAAGCGTAATGTCTTTAATGTTCATCCAAAACATGTATAAGTGCTTCATTCCCTTTTATTGACAAAGTTTTATTCCATCATATAGATATACTATAATTCATTAATCCATTCGTTAGTTAATGGGCATTTGGACTGTTTTCCATTTTTTGGCTATTGTGAATAATGCTGCTGGAAATCTTCTGTACAGAGTTTCATATAGATATGTGTTTTCAGTTCTCTTGGGTATGTACCTAAGAGTGGAATTGCTGGGCCATATAGTAAGTCTAAGTTTAAGTTGTTGAAGTACACCAAACTATTTTCCAAAGAGGCTGCACCATTTCACAATCCCACCAGTAATGTATGAGGGTTAAAATTTCTCCACGTCTTTGCCTACCCTTGTTATTGTCTTTATATTTTTATTTTAGTCATCTTAACAGAGGCAAAGTGGCATTTCATTATGGCCTTGATTTCCATTTCCCTAACGGCTAGTGAGGTTGAGCAACTTTTCATGGGGCATTGGCAATTTGTATATCTTTTTTTGAGAAATGTCTATTCAAATCTTCTGGCCATCTTTTAGTTGGGTCCTTTGTCTTTTTATTATTGACATAACAATTTATTATATGTTGTGGATAGAATTCTTTGCAGTTTTGCGATTTGCAAATATTTTCTCTATTTCCATGGATTATCTTTTTACTTTCTTAATGATGTCCTTTGAAGGACAAGTTTTTAATTTTGATGAAGTCCAATTAATTTATTTTTTCTTTTGTCCCTCATGCTTTTGCCATCATATCTAAGAAGCCATTGCTGAATTCAAGGTCATGAAGATTTATTTCTCTGTTTTTCTTAGAAGTTTTGTAGTGTTAGCTCTTTCATTTAGGCCTATGATTTGTTTTGAATTAATTTTTGTATATCATGCAAAATAGGAGTCCAACTTTATTCTTTTGAATGTGGATATGCCATTGTCCCCAATCATTTGTTTTCCCATTTCCCTTCCATTGGGTTATCTCAGCACCCTTGTCAAAAATTAATTGGTCATTAAGAGCTTACTTCTGAGTTTTTTATTCTATTCATTGTTCTATATTTCTATCCTCTGCCGTTACCACACTGTCTTGATTATAATAGCTTTGTAGTAAGTTTTAAAATTGGGAAGTGTGAATTCTTCAACTTCGTTCTTCTTATTCAAGTTTTTTTAAAAACTCTTTGAATTTTTCAGTTCTCTGTATTTCCATGTGAATTTTGGGATCAGCTAATCAATTTCTACAAATAAAGGCAGCTGAATTTTTGATAAGGGTTACACTTAATTTATTGATCAATTTGGAGAGTTGCCATCTTAACAACATTGTCTTTTGATAAATTTCTACTTATTTAGGTCTTTAATTTATTTTGATAATATTTTATAGTGGTTTTTTTAATATTTTATTTATTTATTTGACAGACAGAGATCACAAGTAGGCAGAGAGGCAGGCAGAGAGAGAGGAGGAAGCAGGCTCCTTGCCAAGCAGAGAGCCTGATGTGGGGCTCGATCCCAGGACCCTGGGGTCATGACCTGAGCCGAAGGCAGAGGCTTTAACCCACTGAGCCACCCAGGTGCCCCTATTTTATAGTTTTTAGTGTACAACTCTTTCATTTGTCTTAAAAATTTGTTCTAAATTATTTTGTTCTTGATGTTAATGTTTAAAGAATTATTTCTTAATTTCATTTCTTAATTAGTCATTGATCATATATGGAAATACAACTGATATTTGTATATTCATTTTATATCAGGCAACCGTGCTGAACTTGGTGATTAGTTCTATTAATGTGTGTATGTGTGTATATGTCTTCCTTAGGATTTTCTACATAAAAGATCATATCATTTGTGGTTTTTTTGTCTTGTTTTAAAGATTTTACTTATTTATTTGAGAGAGAGAGTGAAAGAGAACATGAGGGGAGAAGGTCAGAGGGAGAAGGAGAATGCCCACAGAGCTGAGAGCCCAATGAGGGACTCGATCCAGGGACTTAGGATCATGACCTGAGCCAAAAGCAGTGGCTTAACCAACTGAGCCACCCAGGAACCTCTAGAGATCATATAATTTGTAAAGGGAGATCCTTTTACTTCTTTCTTTTCAATCTAGATCCATTTTACTTCTTTTTCTCTTTTTCTTTTCTTTTTTTTTTTTTTTTTTTGCCTAATTACCCTGACTAGAACCTCCCATACAATGTTGAATAGAAGTGACTAGAGCATACATCCTTGTCTTGTTCTCGATCTTAGAGGGAGAACATGCAACTTTTCAACATTAAGTATGATTTTAGCATACTGTCTTTGTATATGGCTGCCCTATATCAGGTTGACAAAGTTCCTTTTTTTCTAGTTTGTCAAATTATTTTACTATGAAGGAGTGTTGGGCTTTGTCAAATGCTCTTTCTGTATCTGTTGAGAGAATCCGGCTTTTTATTCCTTGGTGTATACATTCTACTTGTTCACAGTGTATAATCCTCTTAATATGTTGCTGGACTAAGTTTGTAGTGTTTTCTTAAGAATTTTTATATTTGGGGACGCCTGGGTGGCTCATTTGGTTAAGCGGCTGCCTTCGGCTCAGGTCATGATCCCAGCGTCCTGGGATCAAGTCCCACATCGGGCTCCTTGCTCGGCAGGGAGCCTGCTTCTGCCTCTGCCTCTGCCTGCCACTCTGTCTGCCTGTGCTTGTTCGCTCTCTCTCCCTCTCTCTCTGATAAATAAATAAATAAAATCTTTAAAAAAAAAAAAAGAATTTTTATATCTGTATTCATAAGAGATATTGGTCTACAGTGTTCTTTCCTTGTGATGCCCCTGTCTCATTTTGGTAACATGGTAGTATGGTTCTCATATAAACAGTAAGAAAATATTCCCTCCTCTTCTGTTTTTTAGAAGTTTATGAGGATTGGTGTTAATTCTTTCTTAAGCATTTGGTAGAATTCACCAGTGAGGTCATTTTTACCTAGGCTTTATTTTGTGGGAAGTATCTTTATTACTCATCTAATCTCTATACTTGCTATGTTCAAATTTTCTATTTTTTAAACTCCATTTCAACAGTTTCTGGCTTCTAAGAATTTGTCCATTTCATTTAGATTATCTAATCTGTTGGCATACAATTGTTCATAGGTTTTACTTATAATGTTTTTGGTTTTTTTTTTTCTGTAAGGTCATGTCTTCTCTTTCATTTTTAATTTGGTCATTTTAGCCTTCTCTCTGTTTCTCTTGCTCAGTCCAGATAAATATTTTTCAATTTTCTTGATCTTTCCAAAGAATGAACTTTTGATTTTGTTGACTTTCTCTATTGTTTTACTATTCTCTGTATCATTTATTCCTACTTAATATTTTTTATTTCTTTTATTCTTCTTGCAATGGATTTAGTTTGCTCTTCTCTTTCTGGTACCTAAAGTAGAAATTTAGGTTATTGATTTGATATCTTTTTCCTTATTTAATACAGGCATTTATAGGTATGAATTTCCCTCTAATGACTCTTTTAGCTATATCCCATAAGCTTTGGTATGATTTATCTTTCTTTTCACCATCTCATAGTATTCTAATTTCCCATATGATTTTTCTTTGACCCTTTGGTTATTAATGAATGTATTATTTAATGTACTTACTAAATTTTCCCAAAATCCTGTTGTTAATTTCTAATTTTATTCCATATGGTCAGAGAATATACTTGGCATGATTTTGATCTTTTTAAACTTATTTTTTTAAGATTTTATTTTTAAAATAAAGGGAGAGAGAAAGATAAAGAGAAAGCATAAGCAGGGGGAGCAACAGGCAGAGGGAGAGGGAGAAGTAGGCTCGCCACTGAGCAGAGAGCCTGATGTGGGGCTCGATCCCAGGGCTCTGGGATCATGACCTGAGCCAAAGGCAGACACTTATCCAACTGAGCCATGCAGGTGCCCCAGTCTCTTCAAACTTATTAAGGCTTGTTTTATGGCCTAATGTATGGTCTATCCTGGACAATGTCCCATATTCAATTGACAAGAATGTACATTCTGCTGTTGGGTGGAGTGTTCTATAAATGTTGGTATGTCTAGTTGGTTTATAGTGTTGTTCAAGTCTTCTACTTCCTTGTTGATCTTGCCTGTTTATTCTTTTCATTATTGAAAGTAGGATATTGAAGTTTCCAACTATCACTGTTGAATTATCTATTTCTCCCTTCAATTTTGCCATTTTTTTGCTCCATGTATTTTAGGACTCTCTTGTTAAATCCATGCATATTTATTTATCTTTCTCATGGACTGACTGTGGTATCATTATAAAATGTCCTCCTTTGTCTCTAGTAACAATTTTGTCCAAAAATCTGTTTTGTCTGACAGAAGTATAGCCATTCTAGGTCTCTGGTTACTGCTTCGATGGTACATCTTTTTCCATTCTTTCACTTTCTACTTATTTGAATCTTTGTAGCTAAAGTATATCTCTTATAGACAGCATATAGTTGGATTATATGTTTTCTTTAAAATCTATTCTACCACTTTCTGCCTTCTGTTTGGAATGTAAAGCCCTCACAATAACTGTAATTTCTGTTAAGACTGGACTTATATCTGTCATTTTGCTATTTGTTTCTTTTATGTCTTGTATCTTTTTGTTCCTCTGTTCCTTGATCCCTGCCTTTTTTGTGTTAAATAGATATTTTCTAGTGTACTATTTTTATTTATTTATTTATTTGTCAGAGAGAGAGGGAGCGATCACAGGCAGACAGAGAGGCAGGCAGAGGCAGAGGGAGAAGCAGGCTCCCTGCTGAGCAAGGAGCCCGATGTGGGACTCGATCCCAGGACCCTGGGATCATGACCCGAGCCGAAGGCAGCCGCTTAACCAACTGAGCCACCCAGGCATCCCTAGTGTACCATTTTGATTCCTTTGTTGCTTTTTTACTATTTGTTTACATTTATGCCCTAGGGATTACAATTAACATCTTAAAATAATCTAGTTTGGATAAATACCAATTTACTTTCAATGATATATAAAACATTGCACCAATATAGCTCATTCTTTTCCTTCTCCTTTGTGTTATTATCATACAACTTACATCTTCATAGTTATAAGTCCATCAACACCCTTTTATAATTATTCCTTTCTGCAGTTACCTTCTAAATTAGATAGAAGAAGAAAATAGTTATAAGCAAAAAATATATTTAGACTGTCTTTTATTTTTATAAGTGCAGTTACCTTTACTGGTGCTCTTTCTTCATGTGCATTTTTTTTATTAACATATAATGTATTATTTATTTCAGGGGTAAACGTCTGTGATTCATTAGTCTTACACATTTCACAGCACTCACCATAGCACACACCCTCCCCAATGTCCATCACCCAGCCACCCCATCCTTCCCACCCCGCCTCCCCTCCAGCAACCCTCAGTTTGTTCCATGAGATTTAGAGTCTCTTATGGTTTATCTCCCTCCTTGATCCCATCTTGTTTCATTTTTCCCTCCCTTTCCCCCACAATTCCCTGCCCTGCCTCTCAAGTTACCATCTACTGTTCTTTCATTTTACCCAAAAGTTCTCCCTTTACTATTAGCTGTAGGCAGGTCTATCAGTAATGAATCCTCTCAGTTTATCTAAGAATTTCTTAATTTCTCCTATGGTTTTTTGAAGGATAGTCTTGCTGGATATAAAATTCTTGGTGGACACTGTTTTCCTTTCAGCATTTTTGAATAGCTCATTCCATTGCCTTTGAGAAACTATGTTTAGGGGGCTTTTTGTTGTTTTGTTTTGAGTTTTATGGGAATCATCTACTAACCTTATTGAGGATACATTGAACCTGATGAATCACTTATGTGTTGTTATTTTCAAATTTTCTTTTTTTTTTTTAAACTGTGGTGTATCAAGGTGTGGATCCCTTTGAGTTTCTCACACTTGGATTTATTGAGGTTCTTGGATGTATACATTAATGTTTTTCGTCAAATTTGGGAAGTTTCCATTATTTTTTCAAACATTTTCTATGCTTTTTGTTCTTTCTCCTCTCTTCTGAGACTCTTGTTGTTCTGAGACTCTGTGTATTTGGCTATGCCTTTAATGCTCTAACAGGCAGTTTAAAACTCTGCATTAGCTTCCACATCCTGCTTGCACAGAACCTTAGAGATAGCTAGAGAAGAGATTAGGGCCTTCTCAGATCTTTCCTGGCCATGTACACAGTTCTGCATGTGTTCATCAACCTCTTTATCAGGAACATGTTGGGAGCTTTTGAAAATCCCCTATGGACATCTTATTTTCCAGTTTTTCCACAAAAATTTCAATAATCCTCTATTTAACCCTAACTTGTATCATTCCTTCTGGCAGCTTCAGTGTTAAACAATTGCTGCTGATTGCTCCAACAAATGCCTTGGGGGTGTGGTATTTATTATAATAAACATAATAACAAATTTTGATGGGACATGTGAGTTCAGGGTAAGATGTCCAAGGAAATGCTATAAGAGCTGGGCATGACTTTGGGGCTATAACTTGCCACACAGAGAAGGAGGCAGGCAACAAGGCAAAGACAGCATCTCTAAAGTCCATAACATGTTGGGACCTGGTAGTGCAGGTTGACTAATGCCCAGGAAGAATCTGTGGCTGGAAAGGGAACATAAAGTAAGATAGTGAGGGGCTTCGGTTAAGGAAGGTCTTGGCCAAGGAAGACTAAGAAATTTAAACTTTAGTTCTTTAGATTATAGAAAATCATAGAAAGGTCTTGAATAGAGAAATCATTCAATTATTAATTTATTCAACAAATATTTGTTGTCTATTATATGTCAGGTACTGTTGTATTCGTTGAGGATGTAACAGTAAATAGGACAATGGTTCTGACTTCATAAAGCTTACATTCTTGGGGGGTAGAAATACAATGAGGAGAAAATATTAAATGTATAACATAGATTTAGGTTGGGTTGAGTACTGTGAGTTAAAGCAAGGGAAAACAAGACAAGGTTGGAGAGCTTTGAAGCCTGGAAGGTAGGCATTTGCTGTGTAAAGGTAGTCAGGGGAAGCCATCTCTGAGGAAGAGACAATCACTGAAATAAGAGCAACTACTCAAAGCTTTGAGGAGCAGCAAATCCAGGAAGGAGCAATGGTAAGTATGAATACCCTGAGGCAAGAATGGAATTGCATTTTTGAAAAAACACAAACAAACTTGGGAATAAAGTAAGAGTGAGGGTGATATGAAATGAGGTCCCCTGTAGACCAGGGTAAGGAGTTTTAGTTTTATTGTAAGTAACAGTAGGGAAGCATTGGAGGAATTTAAGCAAGGAAGTGACATAATCTGATTTACATTTTCTAAAGGTTACTAGTTGTGTGAAAAATGGACAGTAGAAGGACAAGAGCTGAAGAGACAAGAGTTTGAGAGATTACAGTGCCTGAATAATGTGGTATTAGTCGAGCTGGTGAGGTGTGCTTGAATTTAAGATATATTTTAAAGGTAATGCAACAAAACTTAGTGAGCATTTGTTAAGAGAAAGGAAAAAAAATCAAAGCTGATTCCTAGGTAGTGAGCTTAAGCAACCCAGTAAATGGTAGCCAGTAATGGAGAAGAAGAAGAGGAGCAGAAGGAAAAATCAGGGATTTGGTCTGGGGTATATTAAATTTGAGATGTTGATTAACTCTATTACTAGATGTAGATGTAGATGTCAAGTGGAAAGCTGGATATTTGAGTCTAGTGCTTAGGAGAGAAGTCGGAACTGGGTATAAAAATTTGAGATTATCAAGTGTAGAGATGGGATTTGATTAGTTGCTTAGGAAATGTTCACTATAATGAACAAATTTGTCATTTATGGACAACATATCAAGATTAAGTTATATTTTAACATCATTTCTATATAGCCTGAATATAGATTTTTATTTTTCCCTTTATATACTCTAAACTCACCATCAGTATTTTCTGCTGCTTCATTATAAACCAATTAGCTTCATATTGATACTATTAACAGTAATAGCCATTAAGTGCCTCCTCAAGGCAAACATTGGATGTAGAACTGCTTAAGAAATGTACTCTTTCTGTTCTTATGTAGAAAGCTTATCAGCTGTGGAGTTCTACATTATGCCGTTCTGCTGTAGTTCATTATTCTTAACAAAGAAAGTGTCAGTTGCACATAATGGAACTGTTTTTTGTGTGTTATAGGTCACTTCGGCTTGGAGAATTTTTAAGCAATCACTTTTTTGTCTCCGTGTTCCGTCTGGACTTTGAGTATTTAATTTTTTGCAACAGGCTCAGCATTTCATTAGCAAATAATGTACTTTGCCTTCCTATTCATTTAACTGTGGAAATTAGTCTGCATTATTATTTGATAATCTGTTTCAAAATACTATCTCTGTTTGGGGGTAGGTAGAATAATTTCCCTATGTGATGGAAGCTATTTAGTGAATTGATTAAGAAACAAAATAAACCAGCCTTGATTCTGAATTCCCTTCTGGAAGTCCTGAAAGCCTTCTTATAAAAAGAAATTTTATTCTGACATCATCAGACATCCAAAGACTTAGCAGAAGGATTGCATGACCTCAAAATAAAACTATACCAGTTTTATATTTGTGTCTTTAAGACAATGTGTCTTCAGGTTGGTGACATATAAGAACAAGGTAAAACTGGCCTATGGGGTACAAAATAGAAAGTAAGGACAGAGGGAGGCTTGGGAGAAGCTACTCCGTTTTTCCAAAGTCAAATACACTTGGAGTTATTTGTATTATTCCAAATTAACTTGGAGTTAATATGTATGTTCAAAAGCAGATATGGGGGTTCCTGGGTGGCTCAGTCAGTTAAGTGCCCAAGTCTTCATTCCAGCTCAGGTTATGATCTCAGGGTTGTGAGATCGAGCCCCACACCAAGCTCCACACTGGGCATGGAGCCTGCTTAAGATTCTTTCCCCCACCCCTTTGCTCCTCTCTCCCTGCACAGGTACATGTGTGCTCTCTATCTCTCAAAACAAAAGGAAAAAAAAAAAGAAAGAAAGAAAAGTAGGTATAGCCTTTTTGTTAGAAGGGGATAGAACGGGAAAGGAAAATAGAGTCCTGTGAAGAAAAGATTATATTCTTAAAACCCATGTTATCTACTTTATCTACCTTATTGAGCATAGAAATAAATAACAATAAAAATGACACATCTTTTAGACACTAGAAGGTTATTTTCTGGGAATGTGTGAAAAACAGCCACATGGAGGGATTATTAGTGCACTTAATCTTGAAATTATGTTGCAGGCCTTTCTGTGAAGTTAGGAGCTGTGTGCAGCCTCAGCACTGAGGTGGGGGTTCCCTGCTTTCATTAGAGCACTGCTGCCCACTTTTCTCCCATCCTGAGGGATGAAGGGGAGAAATAGGGAGGGTCCAGGTATACATGGTAACATCTGAGTTTGGGGCCCACCGTGCCTGACTCTTTGCTTTCATATCTGTTGCTTACTTGCAGTCCAAGTGGGACTGGAACAAGAAGACAAAGTATAAACCAATTTTTAATGGATGCAGAAATAAATGACTTCTTTAGTGTACCCCAGACATATGAAGAGCAAAAACTGACAAAGAGAGGGGAGGCATTAGAAAAAAAATAAATAGTTCCGATAAAGATAGGGAAAATGGGGCGCCTGGGTGGCTCAGTGGTTAAAGCCTCTGCCTTTGGCTCAGGTCATGATCCCAGGGTCCTGGGATTGAGCCCCACATCAGGCTCTCTGCTCAGCAGGGAGCCTGCCTCCTCCTCTCTCTCTCTCTCTCTGCCTGCCTCTCTGCCTACTTGTGATCTATCAAATAAATAGATAAAAATCTTTAAAATAAAAAAAAATAGGGAAAATGAAAAAAGTGGCTCTTAGTTGGGAACTAAATGATAACTCTATTAGGCTCTGCTTCCTCTTGATGCTGCAACATAGTCCTACTCCCCTGCCCCCTAGTCAAAGGTAGGTGGGGGATTTTTTTTCTCTTCTTTAAATTTTTTTAAGAGATACTGCAAGGGGGGTGGGGGGAAGGGGAGGGAGGGAGAGAGAATCTTAAGCAGACTTCAGGCTGAGCATGGATCCAGACACGGGGCTCAATCTCACCACCCTGAGATCATGACCTGAGCTGAAATCAGGAGTCCAACATTCAACCCTCTGAGCCACCCAGATGCCCCTCTCTTCTCTAACTATTGGCTTGGGGCTGCAAGCAGTGATGAAGTGATCATCTACTGTTTTATTAGCTCTCCAAAGTGGTTTCTACAAATTTACTCTCCATTTATAGTATGCTTCCTCTATTCAGGTAGAGGTAGGAAATAAGTTTTTTGCTTTTGTGCATGAATTATAAAACAAAAGTCATTAGAAACTAAGCCTTTAAGAAGTATTAGGTTTATCGACTAAAATTGTGTTACAACAGACCAACCAAAGCCTCCCTTCAGACATCAGCAGATCAAGTTTTGGTATTGAAGCTCTTCTTGGATGCTGACGGACAAAACTCTCAGGGAATCAACTATGATTCATAGTACTACTATGCATGTTTTTCCAGGACTTTCTAAGAAAATTTTATTTTTACACAGAAGTCCACAAATGAGTCAGAACGTAAGTGTGTAAGTGCATCATTTATGTAAAAATCTCAAGAAAGGGGTATATCCATTCAATTCCTTTTTTTATGCAGTGACATATTGATGCTTATCTTTCTGATGAAGTAATTACAACCAGTGTACAAAGAGCATGGATTTATGTTGTCAAAGGAAAGTCCACAATGACTAGCAGAAGACCCTCGCTAAAAAGCATATAGATTCCATGATATTCAGAGTGCCAGAGGAATAAAAGTTAGAGTTATAAAAAGGGACAAGATGCGTATATTTGGAAATTCACAAAGATGCCTCTCAGGGTATGATATTATTAAATATTAACATCACAAAATAAAATTACGGAAAACTCTAAATAATGAAAAATACGGTTCTCAAGCAGGGATGCCCCTTGAGGGAGATACACCAGCACCAAGCAATTACAGAGTGATTCTGAATGTGCAAAAGGAAAGGTCTAACTGAATCATTGTTTCCTTGTTGATGTTTTGAACTAATAAAATTCCAAGAGGAGAGATCTCTCTGCTCAAGGTTATAGGAGGAAAATATTTTTGTTCTGTCCATGTTTTTTCTTTCTGACCCATTCTGAAAGGTATAGAAATTTGGGTCAGACTGTTGAATTTATTAAAATCTGGGACTTTAAGCTCACTACGAGAAAGTTTCCATACTAAATATCAAAAAATCCCTTCAGATTAATTCTTATGGTTACTATCTTTATAGATGGAAATACTCTTCATTTACATTTGTAATCACTTTCCTCAAATCAATTTCCTCAGTGAACACATTCATTAAGTAGATTCAACCAAAGTAGACCAAAGCAGGTAAACAGACAACAGGAATGGGCCATCTAGTGACTCTTGAGTCATCCCTACCCTCTCTGCTTTCTCTGTTGGAGGGTAGAAAATGTAGGCACAGCATGTTGGGAGTCGGGTGATGTTTCTTTTAGAAAGAAAAAGCCTCCTAAACGTCAACATTTGCTTTAAAACCTCATTTAGAACATAGCAATAACTGACAGAGTCTACAGAAATCACACTGAGCTACTTGAAAGAGCAGTAAGACATTATAATATGCTATTAAGATGAATCCCTGGTGGAAAAACAGGGGCAAACACAAAGAGCAAAATCACAGAAAACATTCAAGAGATCTGAACCCTATATCCTAGAGAAAGCACTACAGGCCTTCCCCGGCAGGTAACTTTGGTTCTGTCAGGTCTTACTGAGTCTGTTGAGGACAGGAACTAATTATATTTTCTCAGTATTTAGAGGTGCATGATGGCATATGGTGTAAGCTGCCGTACGTTAAGAGCTCCTTAAATGTTTGTTGAGTCAATAGAAAGCATGAAGGGAGCAAAGAAATTGGGAAAGAAAGAGGGAGGCAGGGAGAAAGGAGAATTTAAGAAGGAAAGAGAGAGAAGAATGAATGGCAGGGAGAGGAAGAAAGAAATACTTTTAACAAGACCTAGTAAGTATTTTTTTTTTTGTCTCCCTGGAATAGCCAAGAATATTACATAAATGTACTAGATCTTGTTTGAAAATTGAAGTTTGTGTTAACTTGCTGCCATCCACAGCTTCTACCAGGGGATGCAACTGCTCTCCACTCTTTTTTTTTCCAGTGCTCCAAAACTCAGTGCTTATGCACTACACCCAGTGCTCCATGCAATGTGTGCCCTCCATAATACCCACCACCAGGCTCACCCAAACCCCTACTCCCTTCCCCTCCAAAGCCCTCAGTTTGTTTCTCAGAGTCCACAGTCTCTCATGGTGGAATTTAATTTACTTAGCGCTTAGTGAAGCAGCAGACTTTCAGATTTAAAGTATGCGCTGAGATCGATGGTTTGAAGATAGCTCTAAGGAGAGTTCCCTGCAAGTCAGCCAACTGTTTCTGGCTGCCCACGGTTGATGCGATAAGTGGACCAGGACTTGCTAAGTGTTCTATGTGCTTAGTAATCCTCACGGCATCTTGGAATAGACACATCTCCACATTCACCGTCAAACAACAGCCCCAACTGCTGGCAGAGTTTTTTATCCAGATCTAGAGGCCTGGCCTTTGAAACACATCTGAAAGTACTTTCTTCAAACAATCTGAGCAGCCTGTGTGGTTTCAGGCCTCTACTCTTCAAGATTTGATATTCGTAGGGAAGCTAAAACAGGTAGACATGGGCATGATATATCTCACTCTGTTACCCAGTAGGTATGCATCACAAGATGCCTTTCATTCATCTGCTAGCCCTGGGGCCACATTAGTGCATATGTCAGAAAACATTACAAGGAACTCACAGACCACAGAGCATCCGACAGGAAGACACAGCCTAGTAAAAACAAAAGTTTGGTTAGAGGCAGAGCAGATGCTATGAAATCTCTATCCCTTTCCCTGAGAATCCTCTGAAAACAGAACCCATTCAGTAAGTGTGGGTTGCTGTGGCTGTACATGGACTTGAAGACCAGGGACCAGAGTGTACAGAACCAATTTTGAATCAGGCTCCACTGTGGATTAGCTGTGTTACCTTGAAAGGGTTCCTCAGCTCCCCGAGATTTAGTCACCTTACCTGAGAAGTGGTAGTAATAATAGAGATATATAATCTTTCAGTTCACTCACTGAATAACTGTTTGCTGTGCACCTATATAGAAAGCACCTCACTATGTAAACCATCAAAACAAGGGCTTGGTTTTGACCACCATATATCCTCAGTGCCTAGAACAGTGTCTGGCATGTAGAAAGTCTTAAAAAATATTTCCGAGTGATATTATATAACGTAATAGGAAAAGCAGGCATCCTCGGTTTGAAATCCACCTCCTCCACTTTGCTGCATCACCTCAGAGCAAATCGCCCCAACTCTGCGGGCCACGGTTTTCTCATCTGCGAAATGAGATGCCGACAATCAATTCTACTTCACTGGGTTGTGTGAGGATTAAGTGAGATACCATATATTAGGTACTTAGAATAGTGTCTGGCATTGTGCTCAAAAATTCCAGTTGCTCTGAGGGGTGCCTGAGTGGCTCAGTCAGCTGAGTGACCAACACTTGGTTTCTGCTCGGGTCCTGATCTCGGAGTAGAGAGATAGAGCCCCACCTCAGACTCCACACTCAGCATGGAGTCTGCATGGGTTTCTCCCTCCCTCTCTCTCTCTCTCTGCCCCTCCCTGCTGCACAGGCTCCCTCTGTCTCTTTCTCTAAAATAAATAAATATCTTAAAATTCCTATTTTATTTTTTTTTAAGATTTTATTTATTTATTTAATAGACAGAGATCACAAGTAGGCAGAGAGGCAGAGAGAGAGAGGAGGAAGCAGGCTGTCCGCAGAGCAGAGAACCCAATGCGGGGCTCAATCCCACGACCCTGGGATCATGACCCGAGCCAAAGGCAGTGGCTTTAACCCACTGAGCCACCCAGGCGCCCCTCCTTTTTTAAAATAATAACTATTATTATTAGTTATAGCTCCTATCCTCAGTGATTTTGCCTACTGGAGGATCCAAGCAAAATTGTCGATTATAATACAGATACGAGATCAGTGCAAAAACAGGTGACCGTGGAAGTACAAGCAGATGCTTCACAGCACAATCTGTGAAATCAGTGAGTATTCCTTAAAGAAACTGGCATATGCATCCTACATTCAGTTTCTAAAACTAAATCCTCTCACCTAACGGAAAAGAAACCTTCATGTAGTCATCAAAAATGCCCCAAAGTCCAGGTGAATCACAGGACAAGTGTACCAGCATTTTCCCTTTTCTCTCCCTATGATTCTTACTTTATGATATCAGGTAGGACTGCTTGGTACAGTGCCCTCATTCCTCTACAGACCAAGCTCTAATACAGTGGCTTTCAAACTGTGTCCCAGTGAACCCTGGGATTCTACAGACATTACCTCAGCATAACCCCCTCTAAACCAGAGCAAAATCTGATTATGAAAGGATCTCTAGAACCTCTACCCTGCACTATCCATAGACCTAGAAATTTGTGTCTGATTTCCTTGGAAAAGATCACTCCACTGTGAAAGTTAATAATTTTTACAGGTTCAAAATGCACTGCCTTAGAGATTCTTCTAAGAAACCTTATCAGGGAGAACAAGATTCCCTGTTCTCAGGAAAGGCACATGCTTGGCAAAAGGAAATTTTGAAAGGCTTTTAAACAGGTAGTTTTCTCCCTGGCATATTTCCCATGGAGAATCAAGCAAGATATTTCTTTTTAATGCAATATTGTAGGAAACATGGTTCAGTGAATAAAACATCAAATTTACTGAACAGTGAAATATTACAAATCCCCTTGAAGTATTGATTCGTGATCTTTTACTTGGTTTCACAGTGGATCACATACTCCAAAAAGGAAACATAAATTCACATAAACAAATTCTAGCCATAAGTTCACCTTTATTAAGAAAAAGACATGGATCAATCAATTACATCTACTCCATTTGTAGTCATTCTGCATGTGCAGGCTATTTTCTATATCTTTGGAAGTTTAGAGAATATATATATTCAATTACCTCATTTTATCTCACATCTGCAAAGACCCTATCTCCAAATAAGATCACATTCTGAAGTATTGGGGGTTAAGACTTCAACATAGGAATGAGGTGGCACTATTCAACCCATAAGAGATGGGCATCTTGGGTGGCACCTGGGTGGCTCAGTCAGTTAAGCAGCTGCCTTTGGCTCAGGTCATGATCCCAGAGTCCTGGGATCAAGCCCCGTATCGGGCTCCTTGTTCAGTGGGGAGCCTGCTTCTCCCTCTCTCTACGTGTCGCTCTGCCTACTTGTGCTCTCTCTCTCTCTCTAATAAATAAATAAATGTCTGTTAAATAAATAAAATATCTTTTAAAAAGAGATGGGCATCTTAAGGTATAGATAGATAGATATAGATATATAGATATATCTCTTTGAAAGATTTATATATATGTGTATATATCTTTGAAAGTTTAGAGAGTCACTAAGTGATGAAGGGTACCAGGAGTTCCCAACCTCATCTCTCTACAGCAAGAAAAAAACAAAACAAGGTGATGCCTGGGTGGCTCATTTGGTTAAGCGGCTGCCTTCGGCTCAGGTCATGATCCCAGCATCCTGGGATCGAGTCCCACATCGGGCTTCTTGCTTGGCAGGGAGCCTGCTTCTCCCTCTGCCTCTGCCTGCCACTCTGTCTGCCTGTGCTTGCTTGCTCTCTCTCCCTCTCTCTCTGTCAAATAAATAAATAAAAATCTTTAAAACAAAACAAAACAAAATGAAATCAAAACAAATAATGAATCTGAAATATTTTAAAAGCTTGCCAAATTTTAATAGTTATATCACAAACATAGAAATACATCCTATCAATAAAAGCCATTTAATGAAAATACAGTACTTCCATTACTTTTTGTTTAAAACATTTTATTTCTTTATTTGAGAAAGAGCATGAGAGGGGGATAGGATGAGCGGGAGAAGCAGGCTCCCCACGGAGCAGAGGTCCCAATGCCAGGCTCTGTCCTGAGACCCTGGAATCATGACCTGAGCTGAAGGCAGACACTTAACCAACTAAGCCACCCAGGCACCTAATACTTCCATTACTTTTTAATTTCATTTACTGATCCTTAGGTTAGCACTATTATCCCTACACAATTATCCCTCAGATTATTCTAATAATTCAAGCATGTGTAAGGAAAAAGAAATAACATATGTTGAATGTGTACTATATACTGGGTATTTATATACTGTACTATATATATATATACTATATACTGGGCATTTAACATGAAGCCAACTGCTTAGTGTATAGTCATTTGGTAAATCAATAAATAAAACCTTCCTATAATTCAGTTCTTTTTTTACAGTTAAAGAAACAGGTTCAGGGGGATTTGCCAAAGTTTCAGATCTAATAAGAGCCAGGATTGAAACTCAATTTGTCTTCTGAGATGCCCATATTCTACCCAATACATCAGAGTAACCAGTACAATAATTGTTGTAATTATTGTATTACCCATCTCTTATGGGTTGAATTGTGCCACCTCATTCTTCTGTTGAAGTCCTAATCCCCAGTACTTCAGAATGTGATCTTATTTGGAGATAGGGTCTTTGCAGATGTAAGTGAGTTAAAATGAGGAAATTGAAGTGGGCCCTACTCAATATGACCAGTGTCCATATAAAAAGGGGAAATTTAGAGGCAGAGATGCACAGAGGTAAAATACCATGCAAAGACAAAGGCAGAGTTTGGGGAACATTTCTGCAAACCAAGGAATGCCAAAGATTACCAGCAAACCATCAGAAGCTAGGCAAGAAGTATGGCACAGATTTTCACTCACAGCCCTCAGAAGGAACCAACCCTGCCAACACATCGTCTTGGATTTCTGGCCTCCAGAACTGTGAGACAATGAATTTCTGTTGTTTAAGTCACCCAACTAGTGGTACTTGATTATGGCAGCTGTAGTAAACTAATACACCTTTACTTCAGAGAATTGGATGTTGAGCTGGTGGACTTTCCTCACTTGCTGAAGTTTCCCATTGTTGAAAGAAAAGCCCATAGTGTGGTCACTCTTTAGAGTGTTCTCCTACCTTTTACTCTCTTTTGGAACTTGCTATTATGTTAAATACACTCATAATTGCATATTTTTTAAATTATAGCCAACTGCTTCACCAATTGGCTTTCATCCAATCATCCAATCATCATATTTTGAAAAAGATCCTCAGCCCTAAGTTTACTGCAGCATTACTTACAATAGCCAAGATACAGAAGCAACCAATAGATGAATAGATAAAGAATATATATGTATGTATGTATGTATATGTAGAGAGAAAGATCTGGTGGAATATTATTCAGCTATGAAAAAGAATGAGATCTTGCCATTTGCAACAATGTGGGTGGACCTAGTGGGAATAATGTTAAGTGAAAAAAGTCAGAAGAGAAAGCAAATACCATATGATTTCACTTACATTTGGAATAAATGGAAACAAAAACCAGACTCTTAAATACA
>ML096625.1:31531-76237 GCA_003697995.1 Taxidea taxus jeffersonii | reverse complement strand
AGGAATGTAGAGAGAGGGGGGGGGAAGCAGGCTCCCTGCTGAGCAGATAGCCCGATGTGGGGCTTGATCCCAGGACTCTGGGATCATGACCTGAGCCGAAGGTGGAGGCTTTAACCCACTGAGCCACCCAGGTGCCCCAACACTAGAGTATTCTTGATTGCTCCTTTCCTTTCACACATATTTAATTCCCCATTAAGTATGATACAGTCCTCATTCAAAATACACTTTATTTTATTGTTCTTAGGTTTTTTAAACAATTTCTTATTGATTTAATTTCTTTTCAGTATACCAGAATTCATTTTTTATTCAACACACTCAGTGCTCCATGCAATACTTGCTCTCCATAATACCCACCACCAGGGTCACCCAACTTCCCACCTCCACCCCTTCAAAACCCTCAGATTGTTTTTCAGAGTTCATGGTCTCTCATGGTTCATCTCCCCCGCCAATTTCCCCCAACTCCCTTCTCCTCTCCATCTCCCCATGTCCTCCGTGCTATTTCTTATGCTCCACAAATAAGTAAAACCATATTATAATTGACTTTCTCTGCTTGACTTATTTTACTCAGCATAATATCTTCCAGTCCCATCCATGTTGATACAAAAGTTGGGTTTTCATCCTTTCTGATGGAGGCATAATACTCTATAGTGTGGGAGGAGCCAATTACATAAGAAAACTGTTAATCAAGATAAAGAGTCATATTGACATGGATACATTAATAGTAGGAGATCTTAATATGCTACTCTCAGTAATACACAGATCATCCAAGCAAAAAATCAATAAAGAAACAAGAGCATTGAATAACACATTAGACCAGATGGACCTCATAGATATATACAGAATACTCCACTCATTCTTCTTGAGTGCATATGGAACCTTTTCCAGAATGGACCACATACTGGGTCATAAATCAGGGCTCAACCGATACTAAAAGATTGACATTATCCCCTGCATATTCTCATATCACAATGCTTTGAAACTGGAGCTCAATCACAAGGAAAAGTTTGGAAGGAACTCAAACACCTGGAAGCTAAAGACCACCTTGCTTAAGAATGCTTAGATCAACCAGGGAATCAACAAAGAACTTAAATAATTCATGGAAACCCATGAGAATGAAGACACTTCAGTCCAAAACCCATAAGTTACAGCAAAGGCGGTCTTAAGGGGGAAATACATAGCCATCCTAGTCTCCCTCAAAGAAATCGAAAAATCCAGATACACCAGCTGTCTCTACACCTTAAAGAACTGGAGAATCAACAACAAATTAAGCTAACTCCACACACAAGAAGGGAAATAATCAAGATTAGAGCAGAGATCAATGAGATAGAAACTAGGGATACAGTAGAATACATCAATGAAACTAGGAGGTGGTTCTTTGAAAAAATCAGTAAGATTGATAAACCATTGGCCAAACTAATCCAAAAGAAAAGAGAGAAGGCCCAAATTAATAAAGTTATGAATGAAAAGGGAGAGATCACAACTAACACCATGGAATTAGGTTTTTATTTTATTCAAGTTAGTTAAAAATTTGTTAGTTTCAGGTATACACTTATAGTGATTCAACACTTTCAAATATTACCTAGTGCTCATTATAACAAATACACTTCTTAGTCCCCATAAATATTTAACACATCTCCCCACCCACCTACACTCTGGTAACCATAAGTCTGTTCTCTATAATTAAGAGTCTGATTCTTAATTTCTCTCTCTCTTTCTTTCCCTTTGCTCATTTGTTCTTAAACCCCACATATGAGTTAATTCATATGATATTTGTTTTTCTCTGAATGACTTGTTTCACTTGGCATAATATTCCCTAGCTCCATCCATGTCATTGCAAATAGTGTGACATCATTCTCTGTTATGGCTGAATAACAGTCCATTGTACATATATACCACTTCTTCTTTATTCATTTATTAATAAATGGACACTTGGGCTGCATCCATAATTTAGCTATTATAAATAATGCTGCTATAAACATATGAGTACAGGCATACCTTTGAATTAGTGTTTTTGTATTCTTTGGATAAATACCCAGTAATGTGATTGTTGGATTAGAGAGTAGTTCTATGAACTTTTGAAGGAACCTCCACAGTGTTTTCCACAGTGGTGCACAAGTTTACTTTCCCACCAAAAATGCAAGAGGATTCCTTTTTCTTCACATTCTCACCAACACGTGTTGTTTCTTGTGTTATTGATTTTAGCCATTCTGACAGGTGTGAGGTGGTATTGCATTGTAGTATTGATTTATATTTTTCTGATATAGAGATTATGACCATCTTTTCATGTGTTTTTTGGCCATTGGTAGGTGATTAGCTTTGTGCGTCTGTTGGCCATCTAGTTGACTCTTTAGAGAAATGTTTACTTAGGTCTTCTGCCAATTTTTTAAAATTGGATTATTCATTTTGAGATGTTGAATTTTAAATTGTCTTTATATATTTTGGATAGTAACCTTTTATCAGATATGTCATTTTCAAATATCTTCTCCCCTCTAGTAGGTTGCCTTTTGGTTTTGTTTAGATTTTCCTTCACTGTGCAGAAGTATTTCGGTTTTGATGAAGTCCCAACAGTTTTTGTTATTGTTGTTGTTGTTTTGTTTGTTTGTTTATTTTGCTTGTTGATATTTTGTTTGTTTGTTTTGCTTTTGTTTTCCTTGCCTCAGAAGACATATCTAGAAAAAAGTTGCTATGGTCCATATCAAAGAAATTACTGCCTGTGTTCTCTTCTATGGTTTTGGTGGTTTCCTGTCTCATATTTAGGTCTTTAACACATTTTTAATTCGTTTTTGTGTATTGTGTAAGAGAGTTTCATTCTTTTGCATGTTGTTGTCTAGTTTTCCTGACAACATTTGTTGAAGAGACTGTCTTTCCCATTGGATATTTGTTCCTGATTTTTCAAATGTTAATTGACAATATACTTGTGGGTTTATTACTGGATTTTCTGTTCTGCTCTGTTGATCTATGTGTCTACTTTTGTGGAAGTACCATACTGTTTCGATTACTACAGCTTTACAATATAGCTTGAAGTCTTGGATTATGATACTTCCAGATTTGTGTTTCTTTTACAAGATTTCTTGGCAATTTGGAGACTTGTGTTTCCATGCAAGTTTTAGGATTGCTTCTTCTAGTTCTATGAAAAATGTTGTTGCTTTGATAGGGATTGTATTAAATGTGCAAATTATTAAAGTATAGACTTTTTAACAATATTTGTTCTTCCAATGCATGAAAATGCAATGTCTTTCCATTTCATTGTGTCATCTCCATTATATTTTTAACAGTGTTTTCTTGTTTTCAGAGTACAGGTTCTTCATCACTTTTGGTAGTTTATTCCTAGATATCTTATTATTTTGGTGGAATTGTAAATGAGAATTTTTTTTTATTTCTCTTTCTGTGTCTTCAGTATTGGTGTATAGAAATGCAACAGATTTCTGCACATTTATTTTGTACTCTGCAATTGTATTGAATTCATTTATCAGTTCTAGCAGTTTTTTTGGTGGAGTCTTTCATGTTTTCTATATACAGTGTTATATCACCTGCAAATTGTGAAAGCTTTACTTCTTCCTTGCTTATTTTCCTGTTTTGATTTCTTTTCATTGTCTGTTGTGGTTAGGACTTTCAGTGCTATGTTGAATGATAGTGGTGAGAGTGGACATTTTGTCCTCTTCCTGACTGTATGGGAAAAGCTTTTTCCTCATGAAGAATGATAATAGCAGTGTTTTTCATATAGGGACTTGAACATGTTCATGTATGTTTCTTCTAAACTTACTTTGTTCTGAGTTATTGTGATGAATGTATGTTGTATTTTGCCATATGATTTCTCTGTGTATACTGAAATGATCACATGTAAATGTGATGTATCACATTAATTGATTTGTGAATACTGAGCCACCCTCGCAGATTAGGAATAAATCCCTATTCAATTTCTTTACTCTTTATGTTTTTTATTTCTTCCTGTTTCAATTTTGGTAATTTACATGTTTGTAGGAATTATTGCATTTCTTACAGTCTGCCCAATTTGTAGGCATAGTCTTTATCATAATATTCTCTTATAATTGTATTTCTGTGCTGTTGGTTGTTATATCTCTTCTCTCATTTGTCACTTTATTTATTTAGGTCCTTTCTGTTTTCTTTTGGTATGTCTGACTAGAGGTTTATCAATTCATTATTTTTTTTTTCAAACTATCAGCTTCTGGTTTCATTGATCTGCTCTATTGTCTTATTTAATTTCTTTATCATTTATTTCTTCTCTAAAGTTATTATTTCCTTCCTTTTGCTGGATTAGACTACATTTGTTCTTTTTCTAGCTCCTTTAAGTGTAAAGATTATTGTATTTTGTATTTTTTATTTAATATTCTTCTTCTTGTGGTTGGCTTATACTGCTATATGCATCCCTCTTAGAACTGCTTTTACTGTATCACAAAGGTTTTAGACCATTGTGTTTTCATTTACATTTGATACTCTGTACTTTTTGATATCTTTTTTTTATTGCTTGTTCAGTCCATTCATTTTTTGGTAGCATATTATTTAACTTCCACATATTTGGGTCTTTCCAGAGTAAAAAAAAAAAAGAAAAAAAGATTTATTTATTTATTTATTTTTGTGAGAAAGGGATGTGGGGGAGGGGCAGAGGAAGAGAGAAATTTAGCAGACTCTGCACTGAGCATGCAGCCCAGTGCAAGGCTCAATCCTACATCCTGGAGATCATAACCTGAGCTATAACCAAGAGTTGGATACTCAACCAACTGTGCCACTCACACAGCCCATTTCCAGATTTTTTATTATGGTTGACTTCTAGTTTCATAATGTTGTTGTCAGAAATGATGCATAGAAGAAACAACAACAGCAACAACAAAGAACAACAACAAAAAAAGAAAGAAATGATGCATAGTATGACTTCGATCTCCAATTTGTTGAGAGACTTGTTTTGTGGCCTAATATGTTATCTATTCTAAAGAATATTTTGTGTATAGTTGAAAAGAATGTGTATTTTGCTGTTTTAGGATGGAAATTCTTAATAGATCTGTTAAATCCATCTATTCCAGTGTTTCATTCAAAGACATTGTTTCTTTGTTGATGTTCTGTTTAAATTATCTGTCCATTGATAGAAATGTGATGTTAAAGTCATTTGGTATTATTGTATTATTACTAATTATTTCCTTCATTTTTGTTAATATATATCTTATGTATTTGGCTGCTCCCATGTTAGATGCATAAATATTTATAATTGTTATATCTTTTTGTTGGATTGTTCACTTTATTATTATATACTGTCCTTCTTTATCCCTTGTTGTAGACTTCATTTTAATGTGTACTATATCTGGTATATGTATCACTACTCCAGCTTCCTTTTGGGATTCATTTGCATGATTAATGTTTCTTCACTTTCAATCAGCAGGTGTCTTTAGGCCTAAAATGAGTCTCTTGTAGGCAGCATAAAATGGGCATTATTTTCTTAACTTACTCTGTCACCCTGTCTTTTAATTGGAGCATGTATTCCATTTTTATTCAAATTAACATTGATAGGTATGTACTTATTGCCATTTTATTATTTGTTTTGTGGATGTTTCTGAAGATTTTCTCTGATTTTTTTTTTCTTTCATGTTTTGCTTATTTTTTAAGTGATATATTTTTATTACTTTCTCTTTATTATTTGCATGTTTATTAGTGCTTTTTAAAAAGATTTTATTCATTTATTTGATGGACATAGATCACAAGTAAGCAGAGAGGCAGGCAGAGAGAGAGGGAGGAAGCAGGTTCCCTACTGAGCAGAGAGCCCAATGCGGGGCTTGATCCCTGGACCCCGAGATCATGACCTGGAGCCGAAGGCAGAGACTTTAACCCACTGATCCACCCAGACACCCCAAATAGTGTTTTTTTATATTTGGTTATCATTAGGTTTGTATATAATATCTTCTGCATGTAGCAGTCTATATTAAGTTGATGGTCATTTAAGTTTGAACACATTCTTTACTCCCGTTCTCTCTGTGTTTTAGGCATATGATGTCATACTGTCCATTTGTTTATTTTGTGAGTTCTTTGACTATTTTTTAAAATAATTTAACTTATTTATTAGACAGATATATAGAATGAGCTAGGAGAGGGGCAGAAAGAGAAACGGGCTCCATACTGAGCAGGGAGCCCAACATGGTGCTTGATCTCAGAACCCTGGGATCATGACCTGAGCCGAAGGCAGATGCTTAAATGACTGAGCCACCCAGTTGCCCTTCTTGACTGACTATTCAAAAAGATTTTACTTACTTATTTATTTAAGAGAGAGAAAGAGCATCAGTTCAGGGGGAGGGAAAGAGGGAGAAGAACACTCCCCGTCAAGCAGGAGCCTGATGTAGGGCTTAATCCCAGGACCCTGGGATCATGACCTAAATTGAATGCAGACACTTAAGTGACTGAGCCCTACAGGTGCCCCTTGACTGATTTTTTATAGAAATATTCATTTTTACTGCTTTTGTGTTTCCTCCCTTCATACTGTAACTTTTAGTCTCTCCATTCCACTCAAAGAGACCCTTTAATATTTCTTGCACAGCTGCTTCAGTGCTCATGAACTCCTTTAGTTTTTGTTTGTGTGGAAACTATCTCTCATTGTATTCTGAATGTTAGCTTTACTGGATAGAGTGTTTATAGCTGCAGATTTTTCCCAGTCAGACTTTTGACTATATCATGCCATTCCTTTATTTCCATGTTTCTGCTTAAAATTTCCCTGCTAGATTTATGTGGTTTCCCTTATATATTACTGTATTGTTTTGCCTTGCCTCTTTCAAAATATTTTTCTTTGTCACTATATTTTGCCAATTTAATTACAATATGTCTTGGTGTGAATCTGCTTTTGCTGATCTTGTTGAGGATTTTTTCTGTCTCCTAGATCTGGATATTTATTTCCTTCCCCAAATTAGGGACACTTTCAGCTATTATTTCTTCAACTGAATTTTCTGGATCTCTTCTCACTCTTCTTTTGGGCGTCTACAACATGAATGTTACTACATTTCATGGAGTCACTGAGTCCCCAAAATCTATTATCATATTGTATATTTGATTTTCTCTCCTTGTTTCATCTTGATTACTCTACATAACTCCGTCTTCTAATTCACTAATTTGTTCCTCTGCTTCTTCCAGCCTGCTGTTCATTACATCAAGCATGTTTTTAATTTCACTTATTGAGCTCTTTAACTCTGCTATGTTGTCCTTTATCTCTGTTTATGGTCTTACTCATGTCTTCCACTCTTTTCTCAAGGCCAGTGAGTGTCCTTATGATCATTACTTTATGTACACCATCAGGCATGTTGCTGATATCTTTTTCACTTAGATTTCTGGTCATGGCCTTGTCTTATTCTTTCATTTGGGTTAAATTATTCTGTTCCGTTTCACCTATGTGTCTGTGCTTTTTTTCCTCTCTGTTTTAGGAAAGTCAGCTATGTCTCCTGTTCTTGAGGGCATTATCCTTATGAAGAAGAGGTTCTTTAGTGCCTTACCAGGTAGTGTCCCCTGTTCTCCATGACCTGGCACTTTTTGAATCGTCTCCGATGTGTGTTTCATGTGCTCTGCAGTTGTGTCCTGGTTGCTTTATTCTTCAGAGATGTCATCTGCAAAGTCTTTTGTCCCCTATTTTGGCAATGTTTGGTCCTTTTCCTGAATGTGGCACTTTTTTTTTTTTAACTAGGCATGCTTTGATCTGCTTGTAGAATGAATCCTCTCACCACTTCCACTGAAACTGAGACTCTGAAAAACTACAAAGTTGAGATACACAGTGTGAGCAGAGGTTTAGGCTGGTCTTCTGGGGGAGAGGGCCTGCTGCATTAAAAGTGAGGCAAATGAGACTGGGAAAGGAAGTTCCACTTTAGTGTGGGGAGATGGGGCTTGGTGTTAGCAAGTTACATAGTGACTGTCTGCCCTGCACTAGTTCCTGCAGGTGCCCCTATGCTTATGCTGAAGGGCAGGGGAGAGAAATGGTATCTGCTAGTTCCTTTGTTCCCTGAAGGGTCTGTCTGTGAATGTTGCCTCTTTGTAATGTGCTCTGAAATGAGCAAATAACACAATAACTGTGTGCTTCAGGTGTTTTTCAAGATCACTGTTTCCATTCCATATGTCTGCGTTTGTTTACCTTCCTTCCCTCCAGAAGAAGCACAGTGCCCTCTAGGGTCTATCCTAGCCAAGCCTGATAACCTTTAAAACTTTGGGCTTTAATCTCTACTGCTTGCCAGGAATCACATGTGTTGGCCCCTTTTGCCTTCCAAGTCAATTGTTAAAGGGTTTGTTTTCCCCATGTGCTTCCCTATTGGTTGGTCTGTCTCTTACCCTTCTCCGTGAACATGACTCCTTCCCCACCACAGTGGCCACAATCCATTTCTCTCTCAAATCCTGTCTTTGTGTTTCTTAGCTTCCTCATTGTGGCCTCTTCTCTACCTTTACCTGTGAAGCTTGTTCTGCCAGTCTTAAGTTCAATTTCTGGAATATTCAGGATGAGATGATTGTTATCTAGTTGTATTTCTAAACTGAAGTGAGCCTAGGGTCTTTCTCTTCTGTCACCATCTTCCAACCTTAGAATACATTTTAAAGCCATGCAATCATATATATTTATACTTCACAACACCAATTCATAACAAGATTATCTTTTCCTTGGACTATTACAACAGCTATTTAACTGGTCTTTCTACTTCAGCGTTTATAAACCTATAGTTTATTCTATGCAGAGAAACCAGGAAACTCTTCTAAAAATTAATAATATTGTAGGACATCTCTGCTTTAAAACTATCCAATGGCTGCACATTAAACTTATATATAATGTTGTGGTCTTTAATATGTCCTAAAAGATTCTTCATATTATGACCCATATTTACCTCTCTTACTCTATCCACCATGAAACCCCTCACCTTCTGTGCTCTGGTCACAGCAGCCTTCTTTCTTTTCCTGAAAGCTGTCAAGATTTTACATGCCTTAGAATGTTTTTATTAACTCCTCTTGCTGCATGCTTCCATCTACCCCAAATCTTCTACCCTTACTGTTCACATGGCTTCCTGTACCACTAATTTCAACTAACTTTTCCCCCTTATGTGCTTTTTAAAAATTTCTTTCATCACTTTGTTATTTTAATTTTACACTTTAATAATATTTTCTTGTCTTTGTATTTCTCTGCTATAAGATAAATTCCAAAGAACCAGGCACTCTGTATCCCTTGTTTAATGCTGTATCCTTGGTACTTAGCATACTTTTTTCACACATAAGAGGTACATAATAAGTATATATTGAATGAATAAATAAATGGAGTGATTTCTCATTGATTTTATTATGTGTCTCAGTATTACTTCTTAGATATGTCTTAAAATTATGGGGTCAGAAAATAATTTATGCAATAATTAGTAGTTACTAAATAGTGGTTGTAAGAGGAGTGGAAGAATTTAATTTATCTAATAAATATTGCATAAATGATACTTAGTGTGTATCATGGATTTTGCTAAATATTTTGTATTTGGTGGTAAGCATAAGAAATGAGATTTGTGACTTTATGGAAACAACAGTCTAGGAAGCTTTTGAAGCAACATTTGGTAATCTAATTTCTATCTAGAGTAGTGTTCTGTACAGGGGCATAAGAGGTAGAGGTGAATTTGTAGAGTTATAGAAAACAGAAGTTGAAATATACTTTGAGAAACTGAGAAAAATGACCTTGTTATAGATAAGACAAAACATTACTTATTCATTCCCTGAATCTTTCAATCCCTGTTCTCCCAACACACACACACACACACACACACACACACATACACACTGCTCACTTTTTCCTCTGCACACTAGGTTGTAAAGGAGAGTGTATTTTTATTACCTAAAGTAATTCAGTGAAGGTTCCACAGATTTCCAAAGCTCCATTGCTCAGACACTGGAGTTACTGTTAGAACGGTAACTGAATTTTGTGCTCAGGATATTCAAATGTAGAACAATTAAAAGGCTGAGAGAAGGTGAGTGCCATTTGATGATAAGGTTGAGAAGGTGAGTGCCATTTGATGATAAGGTTTTGTTTTGATGAATGAAGCAGAACTAGTTTTTGGGTGGGGCAATTAAAGAGTCAGAGGGGTAGCCTATGCTTATGGAACTGCATATGGTATTTGTAATGAATGTCCTCCATTTGCTTGAACATAGAATTTATCAAAGATAGGAATATAACTTGCTGAAAGAAAATAGAGTAGTATTATTTGAAGAAAATATAATTCTATCCATGGAAAGCCATGAAAATAAACTGTAGCATTGAGAATAAGTGATTGCAATAAACTGGGCCATTATATATATATATATATATATATATATATATATATATATACACACACACACACACACACACATATATATGTGTATATATTATATTATATTATGTATTTATATATAAATATATGTATACACATATACATATATATGTATATATACATATATATTTTCCATACATTATATATACTATATATATAATTACATGGAACATAATATATAATAGCATATTATTAATATAATATTAATATTTTATATATAATAAGTCATTATATATAATATAGGAATATAATGATATATAATATCATTGTTATGATATTAATTAAATATAGTTAATATTAAATATAATATGCAATAATTGATATATGATAATGTATGTGGAAATATTTAATATGATACACAAACTTAGAGTTTGTGTAGAATTAATGCAGTCTCTAAAATTGTTCTAACTTTGATCTTGAAAAAGAAACAGGAAAGAATACCTACTGAAAGAAATTTTGAAAAGTAAGTGGTAAAGGGAGGCACACACTGTAGCACAAAATATAATGCATTAATTAAATAATTAAATAATCAAAATTAAAGCATAACAACGCTACGATTTACAGTCAGATAAGTAGAATACAATAAATTGTCCTCTAACGGACTCTGACACAGGCAAGAATTTGTTATATGATAAAAGGAGCATCGTAAACTAACAGTATAGTTTAGTTGGGTGTGAAATTTGCCCTTGTAATTGGCCTCAAAAATCCAATTCGATTTTCACTTCCATCATATATTACTTAAAGAGATTCCAAAAGAGATAATGTTTTAAAAATTAATTACATCCATGTCCATACAAAATGAGTAGAAGCTTTTTAGCATTCCCCACAAGGAAAGAGAGCAAGAGAAAAGAAAGAAACATAGAAGAACTACAAAAACAATGTAAAACAAGCACCGGTTTGGTAATAAATACAAATCTATCATTAATAAATTTGAATTTATATGGACTAAATGCTCTAGTCGAAAGACAGGGTGACTGAATGGAAAAAAAATGCAAGACCCATCTGTATGCTGCCTAAAAAAGACTCTCTTCAGACCTTAAAACATGCAGATTGAAAGTGAAGGATTGGAAAAATATTTATCATGCAGATGGAAGCAAAAATAAAGCTGAGGTTGCAATACTCATACTGGATGAAATAGGATATAAAATAAGGACTGCAAGAAGAAGCAAAGTGGAACAATATATAATCATACTTATTAGTAAAAAATTGAGCACTTTTCCTCTAAGATCAGGAATAAGACAAGGATGTCCACCCCTATCACTTTTTTTAAATTTAAATTTTAGGTAGTTAACATACAGTGTGATATTAGTTTCTGGAATAGAATTCAGTGATTCATCGCTTATATACAACACCCTGTGCTCATCATAACAAGTGCCCACCTCAATACTCATTACCCACTAACCCATTCTCCACCCATATCCTTCCATCAATCCTCAGTTTCTTTTCTATCATTAAGAGTCTCTTATGTGTTGTTTCCTTCTCTTCCCCCTCTTCCCTGATGTTCATCTTTTTTTTCTTTCTTATATTTCACATAAGAGTGCTCGCTTCGGCAGCACATATACTAAAATATTTTCACATAAGAGTGAGATCATATGGTATTTGTCTTTCTCTAACTATTTCGCTTAGCATAATACTCTTTAGTTCCATCCATGTCATTGCAAATGACAAGATTTCATTCTTTTTGATGGATGAATAATAGTCCATTATTTATATATATCACATCTTCAGTATCCATTCATCTGTCACTGGACACCAATTTTATCCAACATAGTTCTGGAAGTCCTAGCTACAGCAGTCAGATAAAAAAATAAATAAAAGTCACCCAAATTAGTAAGGAAGTAGAACTATTATTGCAGATGACATGATACTATATATAGAAAACCATAAACACTACAAAAAAACTATTACAACTGATAAATTAATTCAGTTATGTCACAGGATACAAAATATACAGAAATCTGTTGCATTTCTTAATGCTAATAATGAAGTAGTAGAAAGGGTAGTTAAGACAATCCATTGACAAATGCACCAAAAAGTGTAAAATACCTAGGAATCAGTTTAACCAAAGAAGCAAAAGACCTGCACTCCAAAAAATATATAGCACTGATGAAAGAAATTGAATATGACACAAACAAATGGAAAGATATTCCATGTTCATGGATTGGAAAAACAAATATTGTGAAAATGTCCACACTATCCAAATCATTCTACACTTCTAATGCAGTCTCTATCAAAATACCAACAGCATTTTCACAGAACTAGGAAAAATAATTCTAAAATTTGTGTGGAACCACAAAAGAACTTGAATAACCGAAACAATCTTGAGAAAAAAACAACATGACTGAAAGTACCAGAATCCCAGATTTCAAGATATACTACAAAACTGTAATAGCACAGTATGGAACTGGCACCAAAATAGACACACAGATGAATGGAACATAATTTAAAGTCAAGAAATAAATCCACAATTATTATGTGGTCAATCTATGACAAAGCAGGCAAGAATATACAATGAGGAAAAGACAGTATCATCAACAAATGGTTCTGGGAAAATTAGACAGCTAAATGCAAAAGAATAAAATGACCACTTACATACACCATACACATGCAAGAAAACCTTAAAATGTCTTGAAGACATAGTGTGAGACCTGAAACCATAAAACTTCTAAAAGAAATCATAGGCAATAATTTATCTAATATCAGTCATAGCAACGTTTTGAAATTGGGAGGTAAAGTGACCTATTTAAAGTCTAAGAGTTCCTAAGTAGTGATATCTTATCTCTTGTATAGTATAGGTTCAGGCCTTCAATGTTTGATCATTTATGGGCATACTTTATTATAAGATATTACTATACTTTACTTACATCACAGAGTATTTAACTGAAACCATAAATATCGAATGCCATTATGTTTCAATTTTATTTGGTATTACAAAAATAATATTTTAGTGATTTAGAAAGTAATTTCTTGAAGGGGTTATGTCTTCTGTATGTCCAAACCTATATCGTTACTCAGTTGGGCATAGCATAGTCAGTTTGGTAGTTTAGACTATCTTAATGATTGCTTGTGTAGCAATCCATCAGATTAAATGTGCTTTGATCCAACTGGATTGTTAAAATGAATAAAAACAGGGGATTCACTATGCCATAGTACATTATTTAGGGGTCATAGGTAATGTCCTGTAATGCATCAAACATAGTGCTTTGAGCATTATAACACTCAGTAAATAGATGTAACAATGATGGTAAAATCAAGTTTAACTACAGTTATTACATTTGTTTTTGAATGATCAGCAATTCTGTGAAAACGAAAGAGCATAGATGGCATTTTTTTTAATTTATTGATTTGAGAGAGAGGGAGCAAGTGAGAAGGAATGAGCAGGGCGAGGGGCAGAGGGAGAAGCAGACTCCCCACTGAGCAGGGAGCCTGATGTGGGGCTTGATCCTGGGACTCCAAGATCATGACCTGAACTGAAGGCAGATGCTCAACCAACTGAGCCAGCCAGGCGCCCCCATAGATGGCATTTTTTAAAGCTCTTTAACTTGCTGCTTTAGAAACCCTAGTTGAAAGTATAATTAAGTTCAACAGTATTTTATGGTTTTGTTTGTTTTAATTCATTATCATGGAGATATGCTATATTGACACACTTTCATTTTGTAATCTGGTCCCACTGGAGTTTTATTAAACTTCTTTTTATAAATGCATATCTTGATAACATTTGTAATATCACTCTACAGATTTCTGTTTAAATTATGAGACTTTTGTGCATTATTTATATCAAATGTCTACTGTTGAAAGCTCTGCCTTTGAGAAAATGTTACATAACTGTAATGCTTCAATACAAAAGTATTTCTTACAAAACAGAAACAGATAATTTTATACCAAAGTTTTAAACCATTTAATAGGGTGAATTCCTTAGAGAGCTATTAAAAGAGCAATATTACATCAAGAAAAGAAGTGTGTCAATATTTTAGCATAACACCTGAAAGCATGTATTACAACAGTAATGATACTCCCATCCAGGATACTAGAAACTGGATTGTGTCCCTCAAATTTCATATACTTGTCGGTTAACCCTAATGTGACTGTATTTGGAAGTAGGCCCTTAAAGGAAGTAATTAAGTTTAAATGAAGTCAAGAAAATGGGGCCTTAATATGGTAGGATTGGTGTCATTATAAGAGGAAGAGACACTAGGGCTTGCTCACTTTCCTTGTGCAAACACAACAAAAGGTCATATCAATGAGAAGGCAGGCACAATTTGCAAGCCTGGAAGAGAGGTTCCACTAGAAAACAAATCTGCACTTTTCTATTTTGGACTTCCAGCTCCCATAACTGTGGGAAAATGAATGTGTGTGTTTAAGCCACCAAGTCTGTGGTATATTCTTATGCTGTCTCAAACTCATTAAGATAAAGGATTTTTGGACAAAAACTGCCTCCACAAATGACTGCTAAAATTCAAGAGTTTTTACCAAGTTCAAACTAAGAATCATCATTAGGCATCAGGGAAAATCAAATCAAAACATCATTGAGATACACCTTACACAGTTTAGAAGGGCCAAAATTAACATGACAGGAAACAAGTGTTGGAGAGGATGTGGAGAAAGGGGAATCCTCATAAACTGTGGTGGATATGCAAGTTTGTGAAGCCACTTTGGAAAACAGGGTGGAGATTCCTTAAAAAATTAAAAAAATAGAGTTACCCTATGACCCTGCAACTGCACTACTGGAGATTTACCACAAAGATGCAGGTGTAGTGAAAAGATGGGCCATATTACCCCAGTGTTCTTAGCAGCAATGTCCACAATCACCGAACTGTGGAAAAACCAAGATGCCCTTCAGCAGACAAATGGATAAAGAAGATATGGTCCATCTATACAATGGAATATTATGCCTCCTTCAGAAGGATGAATACCTAACTTTTGTATCAACATGGATGGGACTGGAGGAGATTATGCTGAGTGAAATAAGTCAAGTAGAGAAAATCAATTATATGGTTTCACTTACTTGTGGAGCATAAGGAATAACACAGAGGACATTGGGAGAAGGAGAGGAAAAATGAATTGGAGTAAATCAGAGGGGTAGATGAAGCATGAGAGACTATGAACTCTGAGAAGCAAATTGAGGGTTCTGGAGGGTAGGGAGGTAGGGGTATGGGTGAGCCTGGTGATGGGTATTAAGGAGGATACCTCCTTAATTGCATGGAGCACTGGGTGTGGTGAATAAACAATGAATCTTGGAAAACTGAAAAAAAATAAGATAAAAAATAAAAATAAGTAAACAAGACTAAAAAAATATAATATTTCTTTCTTCAGTCAGTCTCTTCCCTTACAATTTTATGTCTTGCTTTTGTGTTATGTTTGGATTTTTATCATTATTTTTTTTGTGTATCTGTATAGGTTTTTGGGTTTTGGTTACCATGAAGCTCATATTTAACATCCCTTCTATATAGCAGTCTATTATAAGTTGGTGGCTGCTTAATTTTGAGCACATTTTAAAAGCATGACATTTTTAATTCTCCACCCCCACATTTTATGTATTTGATGTATTTTACATCTTTTTATTTTGTGTCTCTTTTAACAAATTTTTATATATAGTTAACTTTACTCCTTTTGTCATTAACCTTCATGTTAGCTTTCTAAGTGATTAATCTACTACCATTACTATATATTTGCTTTAACAAGTGATTTTTTTTCCATTTACAATTTTCTTTGTGTGTGTGTGTGTGTGTGTGTGTGTGTGTATAATTCTGCTATTGATTTACTTTTTAAAACATTTTATAAGTAATTTTATTTTTTTTTCAGTTTTCCAAGATTCATTGTTTATGCACCACACCCAGTGCTCCATGCAGTCTGTGCCCTCTTTAATACCACCACCAGGTCCTCACAGCCCCCCACACCCCTCTCTTCCAAAACCCCTAGTTTGTTTCTGTGAGTCCACAGTCTCTCATGCTTCATGTCCCCCTCTGATTTCACCCAAATCACTTCTCTCACTCACCAAATATCCTCTGTTATTCCTTACGTTCCACAAGTACTTGAAACCATATGGCAATTGACTTTATCTGCTTGACTTATTTCACTCAGCGTAATCTCCTCCAGTTTCATCCATGTTGACAAAAAAGTTGGATATTCATCCATTGTGATGGAGGCATAATACTTCATTGTGTATGTGGACCATATCTTATTTTTCCATTCATCTTTTGAAGGGCATCTTGGCTCTTTCCACAGTTTGATGACTATGGGCATTGCTGCTATGAACATTGGGGTACAGATGGCCTTTCTTTTCACTACATCTGTATCTTTGGGGTAAATACCCAGTAGTGCAATTGTAGGGCCATAGTGTAGCTCCGTTTGTAATTTCTTAATGCATCTCCACACTGTTTTCCAAAGTGGCTGCACCAACTTGCATTCCCACCAATAGTGTTAGAGGGTTCCCCTTTCCCCACAGCCTCTCCAACACATCTTGTTTACGGTCTGTTAATTTTGTCCATTCTAACTGGTGTAAGATGGTATCTGAATGTGGTTTTGATTTGAATCTCCCTGGCTAATGATTATAAACATTTATTCATGTGTCTGTTAGCCATTTGCATGTCTTCTTTGGGGAAGTGTCTGTTCATATCTTCTTCCCTTTTTCAATATGATTATCTGTTTTTAGATTGTTGAGTTTGAGTAGTTCTTTATAGGTCTTGGGTATCAGCCCTTTGTCTGTAGTGTCAATTGCTAATATGTTCTCCCATTCCGTGTGTTGCTTCTTTGTTTTGTTGACTGTTTCCTTTGCTGTGCAGAAGCTTTTGATCTTGAGGAAGTCCCAAAAGTTCATGTTTGCTTTTGTGTCCTTTGCCTTTGGAGACATGTCTTGAAAGAAGTTTGTATGGCAATTGTTTAGGAGGTTGCTCCCTATGTTCTTCTCTAGGATTTTGATAGATTCCTGCTTCACATTGAGGTCTTTTCTTCATTTTGAGCTTATCTTTGTGTATGGTGTAAGAGAATGGTCGAGTTCCATTCTTCTACACATAGATGGCCAACTTTCCCAGCACCATTTATTGACAAGACTGTCTTTTTTCCACTGGATATTTTTTTCCTGCTTTACTGAAGATTACTTGACCATAGAGTTGAAAGTCCGTATCTGGGCTATCTATTCTGTTTAACTAGTCTATATGTCTGTTTTTGTGCCAGTACCTTGCTGTCTTGCTGATCACAGCTTTGTAGTAAAGCTTAAAATCAGGCAATGTGATGCCCCAAGTTTTGTTTTTCTTATTCAATAGTTCCTTAACAATTTTATGAAGCTGAGGAATAGTCCCTCTATCTCTATACTTTGAAATGTTTTCATCAGGAACGGATGATGTATCTTGTCAAATGCCCAAATTTTGCATCAGTTGAAAGGACCATGTGGTTCTTCTCTCTTCTTTTATTGATTTGTCCTGTCACATCAATTGGTTGGTGAATGTTGAACCACTCTTGCATCCCAGGGATAAGTCCCACCTGGTCGTGTTGGATAATCTTTTATTGTAGTGTTGGATCCTATTAGCTAAGATCTTGTTGGAAATCATGGCATCCATATTCATCAAGGATATTGGACTGAAATTCTCCTCTTGAATGGGGTCTTTGCCTGGTTTGGGGATTAATGTAATGCTGGCTTTGTAGAAAGAGTCTGAAAGAGAAAGAGTCTGGAAGTTTTTTTTTTCTTCTGTTTATATTTTTTGAAACTGCTTCAGAAGAATAGGTATTATTTCTTCTTTGAATTTTTGACAGAATTTCCCAGGGAATCCGTCAGGTCCTGGGCTCTTATTTTTTGCGAGGTTTTTGATTATTGCTTCAATCTTGTTACTAGATATTGGTCTATTCAGGTTGTCAATTTCTTCCTGATTCAGTCTCAGAAGTTTATATGTTTCCAATAATTCATCCATTTCTTCTAGGTTGCTTAATTTATTGGCATATAATGGTTGATAACAATTTCTGATGATTGTTTCTACTTCCTTTGTGTTAGTCATGATCTCTCCCCTTTTATTAATGGGTTTATGAATCTGAGATCTCTCTCTCTTCTTTTGGATTAATTTGGCCAGTGATTTATCAATCTTAATTACTCTTTTTTAAAAGATTTTTATTTATTTATTTGGCAGATGGAGATCACAAGTAGGTAGAGAAGCAGGCAGAGAGCAAGGATGAAGCAGGCTCCCTGTTGAGCAGAGAGCCCAATCCCAGGGCCCTGGGATCATGACCTGAGCCAAAGGCAGAGGCTTTAACCCACTTAGCTATCCAGGTGCCCCCAATCTTAATGATTCTTATTTTTTGATTTTTATTAACATATAGTGCATTGTTTGCCCCTGGGGCACTGGCTTGTGAATAATCAGGCTTTCACAGTTCATAGCACTCACCATAGCACCTACCGCTCCCATGTCCATAACCCAACCACCCTCTCCCTGTGCCCCACCCCCCAGCAACCCTCAGTTTGTTTTGTGAGATTAAGAGTCTCTTAAGGTTTGTCTCCCTCCTGATACCATCTTGTTTCATTTTTTCCTTCCTTCCATATCCACCAAACCCCCGGCCCTGCTTCTCAAATTTTTTATATCATAGAAATCATACAGTAATTGTCTTTATCTGATTGACTTATTTCACTCAATATGGTACTCTCTAGTTCCATCCATGTTGTTGCAAATGGCAATATTTCATTTCTTTTCATGGCTGATATATATATATATATATATATATATATATATATATATATATACATACATATATCACATATTCTTTATTCATTCATCTGTTGATGGGAATCTAAGCTCTTTCCATAGTTTGGCTCATTTGGACATTGCTGCTATAAACATTTGGCTGCATGTGCTCCTTTGGATCCCTACATTTGTATCTTTGGGGTATATATTTAGTAGTGCATTTGCTGAATCATAAGGTAGCTCTATTTTCAACTATATGAGAAACTACACGCTGTTGCCCAGAGTGGTTACACCAGCTTGCATTCCCACCAACATTGTAGGAGGATCCCCCCTTCTCTGCATCCTCGCCAAAATCTATCGTTTTCTGACTTGTTAATTTTAGCCATTCTGACTGATGTGAGGTGATATTTCATTGTGGTTTTGATTTGTGTTTTCCTGATGCAAGTGATGTTGAACACTTTTTCATGTGTCTGTTGGCCATGTGGATGTCTTCTATGCTGAAATGTCTGTTCATGTCTTCTGCTCATTTCTTGATTGGGTTTTTGTTTTTTGGGTGTTGAGTTTGATAAGTTCTTTATAGGTTTTGGATACTAGCCCTTTATCTGATATGTCATTTGTGAATATCTTCTCCCATTCTGTCAGTTGTCTTTTGGTTTTGTTGACTGTTTCCTTTGCAGTGCAAAAAGCTTTTGATCTTGAAGTCCCAATAGTTCATTTTTGCCCTTGCTTCCCTTGCCTTTGGCGATGTCTCTAGGAAGAAGTTGCTGTGGCTGAGGTTGAAGAGGTTTCTGCCTGTGTTCTCCTCAAGGAGCAATTATCTCCCAGCAAATTTGACAATCTGGAAGAAATGGATGTGTTCTTAGAGACATATGAACTACCAAAACTGAGCCAGGAAGAAATAGAAACCTTGAACAGACCCATAACCAGTAAGGAGATTGAAGCAGTCATCAAAAATCTCCCAACAAACAAGAGCCCAAGGCCAGATGACTTCCCAGGGGAATTCTAGAAAACATTTAGAGAAGAATTAATACCTATTTTTCTGAAACTGTTCCAAAAAAATAGAAATGGAAGGGAAACTTTCAGACTCATTTTATGAGGTCAGCATCACCTTGATCCCAAAATCAAAGACCCCACCAAAAAGGTGAATTACAGGACAATATCCTTGATGAACACGGTTGCAAAGATTCTCACTCATTCATTCTCATTAGTTTCCATGAATTGTTTAAGTTCTTCTTTGATTTCCTGGTTTATCCAAACATTCTTTTTTAAATTATTTATTTATTTGACACAGAGAGAGAGAGATCGCAAGTAGGCAGAGAGGCAGACAGAGGGAGGGGGAAGCAGAGCACCATGCAGGGCTCTATCCCAGGACCCTGAAACTGTGACCTGAGCCGAAGGCAGAGGCTTAACCCACTGAGCCACCCAGATGCCCCAAACCAAACAATCTTAAGCAGGGTGGTCTTTAGCTTCCATGTGTTTGAATTCCTTCCAAACTTTTTGTTGTGGTTGAGTTCCACTTTCAAAGCATTGTGGTCTGAGAATACACAGGGAATAATCTCAGTCTTCTGGTATTTGTTGAGCCCTGATTTATGACCCAGTATGTGATCTATTCTGGAGAAAGTTCCATGTGCACTTGAGAAGAATGAGTATTCTGCTGTTTTAGGGTGGAATATTCTGTATATATCTATGAGGTCCATCTGGTCCAATGTGTCATTCAAAGCTCTTGTTTCTTTATTGATTTTCTGCTTGGATGATCTGTCTATTACTGAGAGTGGCATGTTAAGATCCCCTACTAGTAATATATTCCTATCAATATGACTTTTTAGTTTGATTAACAGTTGGCTTATATCGTTGGCTGTTCCCATAGTGGGGGTATAAATATTTACAATTGTTAGAACTTCTTGGTGGATAGACCTTTAAAAATGATGTAGCGTCCTTCTTTATCTCTGACTATAGTCTTTAAAATCTAATTTATCTGATATGAGAATCACTATGCCAGCTTTCTTTTGAGGCCCATTACCATGAAAGATGCTTCTCCATCCCTTCACTTTCAACCTGGATATATCTTTAGGTTCCAAATGGGTCTCTGGTAGACAGAATATGGACAGGTCCCATCATTTAATCCAGTCTGCAACCCTGTGCCATATTATGGGAGCATTTAGGCCATTCACATTGAGAGTGATTATTGAAAGTTATGTTTTTATTGACATCATGTTTTCTGTGAAGTTCATGTTTCTATAGATTTTCTCTGTAAATTTCTGGTCTATGTTACTCTTGGGTTCTTTCTTCTTTTATAGAACCCCCCTTAGTATTTCTTGTAGTGCTGGTTTGGTGGTCACAGACTCTTTTAACCCTTGCCAGTCTTGGAAGGTCTTTATCTCTCCATCCATTTTGAATGTCCACCTTGCTGGTTAAAGTATTCTTGGCTGACCGTTCTTCTCATTTAGTGCCCTGAATATGTCTTGCCAGCCCTTTCTGTCTTGCCAGGTTTCTGTGGACAGGTCTGACATTATTCTGATGGACTTCCCTCTACGTAAGGAATCTCTTCCCCCTAGCTGCCCTCAGAAGCTTTGGATCTTTTACAATTTTCTTACTGCTAGTTAGGCTTTTCTTTTCTACTTAAAAAATTCTCTTTACCTTTACTTATAAGGGGAGTTTAGTGGTGATTAACTTGTTTAATATGTGTCTGGAAATCTGTCTTCCCTTTAATTCTGAATGATAACCTTGCCAGATAGAGCACTTTTAGTTGTAAGGTTTGTTTTGGTATGTTTTGTTTATTCCAACGCTTTGAATATATCATGTCACACTCTTCTGTTCTGCAAAGTTTCTGCTAAAAAAAAAAAAAAAAAACTTCCAAAAGCATTATGGATGTTCTATTGTATGTAGTTATTTTTATCTTACTGCTTTTAATATTTACCCTTTATTTTTAATTTTTGACATTGTAATTATTATATGTATTGATGTGGATTTCTTTGGGTTTAAGTTGTTTTGTGCTTTCTTAGGTTCCCTGACTTGGATGTTTGTTTATTTTCCCAGGTTAGGGAAGTTTTCAAGCATTATTTCTTCATCTTAGCTTTTTTGTTTGTTTGTTTTGTTTTGTTTTGTTTTTGTTTTTGTTTTCCCCATTTCTCTATCTTCTCCTTCTGGGACCCCTACAATGCACATGTTACTATACTTGATTTCCCAGAGGTTCCTTAACCTATCCTCATTTTTTAAAATTTTGTTTTTGTTGTTGCTGTTGAACTTATATGATTTCCACTACCCTGTCCTCTAGGGCTCTCTGACTTCTTATTGGCACCTTATTATGTTTTCTCTCTCTTTGTTGAAGTTCTCAAAGTGTTCATCTATTCTCCCAGGTTTAGTAATCAAATTTATGATCATTATTTTTAACTCTTTATCAGATAGATTGTTACATCCATTTCAATTATTTCTCTGAGATTTTGTTTTGCTCTTTCATTTAGAACATACTCTTTTGTGTCCTCATTTTGGTTGACTCTCTGTGATTGCTTCTATGTATTATGTCAGTCTTTTGCGTCTCCTGGCCTGAAGGAAGTGGCCCTATGTAGAAGTGTCCTATGGGGTCGAGCAGTGCAATATCTCCTGGTCAACAGAAGCAGGTATTCCAGGCTGTGTGGTTTGTATATGTCCTCCAGTTGTGGCTGAGCTGCAATTGCTACAGGCTTACTGATGAGCAAGGATGGTTTTAAACATTCTGATAAGTGGGGTCAGTCGTTGGTGCTGCTAGCTGAGTATCCCAACCACAACTGCTGTGGGTATGCTAGTGGGCAGGGATGCCTCCTCCCCCAGGGCAGGAATCACCTTGGAGGAATGCCAGACCTATCTGGGGCTGCCCACTGGGAGTTCATGGGTTTTAGTCACTGTGTAGGACTGGTTGTCCTGGCTGAAGCTGCACGATGGATGTGATGAGGTGGGAACTCCACTGCGGGGGTGCCTGCCTATGTGGGCAGATTAGGTGTGTGGTATAGGTCCATGAGAATATGCTAGGTTTTTGCAAGTGGTGCTAGCAAGCTGGATTGACAGTTTCAGAACTGGCTCCACAGATTGAGAAAATATGCCCACAAAAGGAAATTCAAAGTGAATTTAAAAAGAAGAATTGTTTATTATAATACATGTAAGGCTTTGCATGATGATCATTCTTTATTTAATTAATGCATTGTATTATATTGCATTGTATTATATTGCATTGTATTAATTCCAGTATAGTTAACATACAGTAGTATATTAGTTTCTGGTGTACAATATAGTGGTTCAACAATTCCATACATCACCTAGTGCTCATCATAAGTGCACACCTCTGGCCATTGTAAGTAGGTGTAGAATCACTATCTTATATACAGGAAATTAATATTACACTGTACATTAACTGAATAGAATTTAAATTAAAATGTAATAAAAATACAAGTGCAGTCCTTCATCCCCATCAACTATTTCATCCATTCTTCCCTCACCTCCCCACAGGTAACCATCAGTCTGTTTTCTACAGTTTAACATCTCTTTCTTAGTTTGTCTCTTTCTCCCTCTTGTTTTCTTTGATTGTCTGTTTTGTTTCTTAAATTCCACATATGAGCAAAATCATATGGTATTTGTCTTTCTCTAACTTGTTTTGCTTAGCATTATACTCTCTAGCTCCTTTCATATCTTTGCAAATAACATTTCATTCTTTTTATGGTTGAAAATATTCCACTGTGTGTGTATGTATGTATCTATTTATCTATTGGTCTATTAATTAATCAAATGATAGGTTGATCAATAGATTGATACATACATATATACATACCATATCTTCTTTATCAATTCATCAGTCAATGGACATTTGGACTCTTCCCATAATTTGGTTATTGTTGATACTGATGCTATATAAATATCACTTTGAGTTAGTGTTTCAATAATTTGGGAGTAGACAATGAGTAGTGCAATTACTGCATCATAGGGTATTTCTTCTTTATTTTTTAAAATATTTTATTTATTTATATGACAGAGAGAGACACAGCGAGAGAGAGAACACAAGCAAGGGGAGTAGGAGAGGGAGAAGCAGGCTTCTTGTCACCAAGCATGGGGCTTGATGCATGGTTCAGTCCCAGGACCCTGGGATAATGAGGTGAGCCAAAGGAAGATGCTTAACGACTGAGTCACCCAGGTGCCCCTCATAGGATATTTTGATTTTTAAGTTTTTGAGGAACCTTCTCACTGTTATCCACAGTGGCTACATCAGGTTGCTTTCCCACCAGAAGTGCAAGGAGTGTCCCTTTTCCTCCACATCCTTGTCAACACTTGTTATTTGAGTTTCTGATTTTAGCCATTCAGACAGTTGTGAGGTGACATCTCATTGTAGTTCTCATTTACATTCCCCTGATGATGAGTGCTATTGAGCCTATATTTATGTGTCTGTTGGCCATCTGGGTGTCTTCTTTGGAGAAATGTCTATTCATTTCTTCTGCCCATTTTAAAAATGCATTATTTGCTTGTGGGTGTTGATTTATATGATTTTTTAAAATGTTTTGGATACTCACCATTTGACAGAGATTTCATTTGCAAATAATCTTCTTCCACCCAACAGAATGCATTTTAGTTCTATTAATTGATTCCTTCACTGTGCAGAAGCTTTTTATTTAATTGCAGTCCAAGTATTTTATTTTTTCTTTTATTTTCCTTGTTTCAGGAAACCTATCTGGAAACTGTTGCTATAGTTGATGAAAAAAAAATACTAACTGTGCCCTGTGCTATGATTTTTATGGTTTCATGTCTCAAAATTAGATCTTTAATCCATTTTGAATTTATTTTTGGGTATGTGAGGGAAAGTGGTCCAGTTTCATTGCTTTCCATGTAGCTGTGCAGTTTTCCCAAAACCATTTTTTGAAAAGACTATTTTTCCCATTGGATATTCTTTCCTGCTATGGAAAATTAATTGGCTATATAATCATGGATTTATTTCCAGGTTTTCTATTATGTTCCTATGACTTGTGTGTCTGTTTCTGTGTCAGTATCATACTGACATACTGACATACTGTTTTGATTTTACAGCTTTGTAATATAAGTTGAAATCTGGAATTGTGATATCTCCAGATTTGCTTTCATTTTTCAAAACTTCTTTGGCTATTTGGGGTCTTTTGTACTTCCAAAATGATTTTAGGATTGTTCTATCCCTGTGATAAATGTTGTTGGTGTTTTAATATGTGTTACATTAAATCTCTAGATTGCTTTGGGTGTTACAGACATTTTAACAATATTTGTTCTTCTAATCCATGAGCATGGAATGTCTGCATTTTTTGTGTCATCTTTAATTTCTTTCAACAGTATTTTATAGTTTAACAGTACAGGTCTTTCACTTCTTTGGATAGGTTTATTCCTAGTTATGTTATTATTTTGAGTTCATTTGTAAATGGGATATTTTGTCTTTATTTCTCTGTCTTCTGCTTCATTATTAGTCTATAGAAATGGAACAGATTTCTGCATATCGATTTTGTATACTGTAACTTTACTAACTTCATTGATCCGTTCTAGTATTTTATCTGTGTGGAATCTTTGTGGTTTTCTGTATATAATAACGTGTCATCTGCAATGCTAAGTTTTTCTTGTTCCTTGCCAATTTGGATGTCTTTTGTTTCTTTTGGTTGTCTGCTGTGACTAGGACATCCAGCAGTATTTGAATGCAAGTGGTGAGATTAGACATATTTGTCTTGTTATTGACCTTAGGGGAAAAGCTTTTCTTTCATTAAGGTTGATGTTAGCAGTGGCTTTAATATGTTATGGTATATTCACTTTAAACCTACTTTATTGAGAGTTTTTGTCATGTATAGGTGTTGCACTTTGTCAATTGCTTTCCTCATCTATTGAAATGATCACATTGTTATTATTGTCCTTACTTTTATGACCTATCAATTTGAACAATTTACAGATATTCAACCATTCTTGCAACTCAGAAAAAAGTCTCACTTTTTCATGGTTAATGATATTTTTAATGTATTGTTGGATTCAGTTTGCTAGTATTTTATTGAGAACTGTTGAATCTATATTCATTAGAGATATTGACCTGTAGTTCTCTTTTTTGTTTGTGTGTGTGTTTTATCTTTATCTGGTTTTGTCATCAGGGTAATGATCTCATAGAATGAATTTTAAAGTTTTCCTTCCTTTTCTTTATTTTGAAATAATTTTAGAATAGGTATCAAACCTTCTTTAAATGTTTAATATAATTCACCTGTGAAACCACCTGATCTTGGACTTTTGTTTGTTGGAAATTTTTTGATTACTCACTCAATTTCATTGCTGGTCATTGATCTGTTCAACTTTTTTATTTCCTCCTGTTTTAGTTTTGATAGTTTATGTTTCTAAGAATTTAATCATTTCTTCTAGGTTAACACATTTATAGGCATATAGTTTTTCATAATATTTTGTAATGATTTTGTATATTTCTGTGGTGTTTATTGTTATTTCTCCTCTCTCATTTGTGATTTTGTTTATTTGAATCCTTTCTCTTTTTTTTTTTCTTCATCAGTTTGCTAGAAGTTTATCAATTTTATTGATTTTTTCAAAGAACCAGCTACTGGATTTATTGATCTATTCTATTGTTCTTTTTGTTTGTTTGTTAGTTTCAGTGTCATTTATTTCTGCTATAATCTTTATTATTTCCTTCGTTCTGCTGGTTTTATGTTTTGTTTGTTGTTCTTTTTCTAGCTTCTTTAGGTCTAAGGTTCCGTTGTTTACTTGAGCTTTTCTTACATCTTGAGGTAGGCCTGTACTGCTATAAACTTTCCTCTCAGAAAGCTTTTGCTGTATCCCAAAGGTTTCTGCTGTATCCAAAGGTTTTGGAGTGTTGTGTTTTCATTTTCATTAGTATCCTTTTTCTTATTTCTACCTTAATTTCCTGGTTAACTCATTTATTGTTAAGTAGCATGTTATTTAGCCTCCAACTATGCATCGTTTTTCCAGAATTTTTCTTTATTTTTTTTTAAAGTTTATACTTATTTATTTGAGAGATAGAGAAAGAATAAGCAGTGAGGAGGGGCAGAGGGAAAAAGAGAGAAGCAGACTCCCTGCTGAGCAGGAAGCCCAATGTGAAGCTGGATCCCAGGACCCAGAGATTATGATCTGAGCTGAAGGCAGATGCTTAACCAACTAGGCCACATAGGAAACCCCAGAATTTTTCTTGTGGTTGACTTTTATAGTATTGTAGTCAGAAAAGATGCATTGTATGATTTCCATCTTCTTGAATTTTTTTTTTTTTTTTTGCCTAGTCTGTGATCTATTCTGGAAAATATTCCATGTGCACATGAAAAGAATGTGTATTCTGCTATTTTATAATGTCTTGTTCTGAATATATCTGTTAAATTCATCTGTTTGAGTGTGTCTTTGAAAGCCATTGTTTTCTTGTTGATGTTCTGTTTACATAATCTGTCCAATGTTGTAAATCTTGTTAAAGTCACCTATTGTTATTGTATTATTACGAATTAGTTCCTTTTTGTTTGTTATTAACTGTTTTATGTATTTGGGTGCTCCTATGTTGGGTTCATAAATATTTACAATTACTATGTGTTCTTATTGGATTGTTCCCTTTATTATTATATGTTGTCCTTCTTTGTCTTTTCTAAGTGTTTGTTTTAAAGTCTACTCTGTGTGATAGAAGTATTTCTATATCAGGTTTCTTTCAATATCCATTTGTATGATATTTTGATCTCTGGCTGTGTCCTTGTCCTTTCATTTGGGATAAATATATGTCTCCTCATTTTGTCTGCCTCTCTGGATCTGTTCCTCTGTGATAAGAAAGTCAGTTGTGTCTTCTTTTCTTGAAAGTAGTCATTTTATGAAAAAGATGTCCTGGAGTGCCTTCAGTGAACTGTACCCTGTTAATGAGAACCTGGCACTTCAGGATTATATCCTATGGAGATTACTTATGCCCTGGTGTTCTTTCTAAGTCACTTTTCCTTTCAGTGCATTTGTCTGCACTGACTCTGTGCCTGTTATGGGTTGTGCTTGCTCTCTGTGGTGGTTGTGGGACACAGAGAGGCCAGCTCTGGGGGGTATGCTACCTGGTGCACTTGGGAGCACAGCAGCAGTGTTAGCAAATTTGTGTTGGGCCACTAGTCCTGTGCTGAGTCCCCAGAAGCACTGAGGAAGCTCAGGGCTATGCACTGAAGTTGCCAGGGGCATGGGGCTTGGCACAGCATGGGATATTGGCTAATTGGGTGTGGGTGCATGTATTGTGACAGTTGAGCAAGTGTGGGTGCTGGATATGGTGCAGTCTTTCATCTGTCTGCCTGTTGGTTGGGCATAGTGTGCGATAATGGCTGAAGACATGTAGCTTGGTATGGTATGCTAAGGATGCCAGAGGGTGTACAACTAACCAAATGAGCATGCATGGGTGGCTGGTGGGGCTCATGTGGGCATGGCATGGTGGATGTGCATGATGAAGTGTGGCAGCTATGCACCAGGCTGTTGGGCAGGGGACCCATGCTACTTTAGCAAAATCTGCACTGAGCTCAGGGCCAAGACCCAGTGTCTTAGAATGGGTAAGTTCTCAGAAGAATTTGTGGGTGGAGCACACTGCTAGATTTATAGGTGGCAAGTGTCTGTGCTCCCCCTCCTACCCAGGTGTCTCTGTTTATGCTAGGGGAAAGTGAGGAAAGTGGCACCTTCAAGCTGCCTTGTTTTTGAAATTCCCCCAACATACTCCAAAATCATTGTAAACAGATCTGTCTCCTGTTTTCCACCCCCAGCATTGTGTAAACTGCTGATTCTACGTCACCTCTGCATACAGTCTACTGTTTCTTAAAAGTGTCTCTGAAAGTGAGATATCACTCACTTTCAGGATAGTCCAGTGTTGAGACAGCTGGCTTTGAAAGCTCCAGGCTGCAAGTCCCAATTCTTATACAAAGTCATAGAATTTAGCCCCTCTGGTTTTTAAAGCCAAATTTCATGGTGATTATTCTTATCCATGTGATATCTCTGGTGCAAGGGCCCCTTTCTCTGTCCTCTCTGAAAATGTTCCACTCCTTCCTTCCTTCAGGCAACCTCCCTCTGCCTTCCTAACATTCCTAGCCTTTCAGGTGCACCTTCTCAACATTTAGTTGTGGAGTTCATTCTGCTAGTATTTGGATCCTCTCCAATTTACTAACTTGGAAGTGGATGATATCTAGTTGAAAACACAGGACAGGGTGAGCTCAATTTCCTCTTACTCTGCCATTTTCCTAGTTCCTCTCAAGAGCCATCTTTTAATGTCCTTTTTTATGCCCTGCTGAACATACTTATATTATAACACTCACAAAATTTTGGGCATTTATGGAATAAATATGTCTCTTTTTATATGACACAACATAAAAAGGCAGAAGGTTTTCAATCAAACTGACCTAGGTTCTTATCCCAGATCTGCCACAGGGAGCGTTCTTTAATCTCTCTAAATACTCCTCATGTTTAAAATGAGGATAGTAAAAACAACTACTTTATAGTGTTTTTGTAAGAGGTACATGAGAAAATGTTTGTAAATGTATATAAAACTTATCACAGGGGTACTTGGTTGGCTCAGTCAGTTAAACATCTGTCTTTAGCTGAGGTCATGATCCCAGGGTCCTGGAATGAAGTCCTGCTTCTGGCTCCCTGCTTGGCAGGGAGTCTGATTCTCCCTGTCCCTCATCCCTACTTGTGTTCTCTCTCTCACACACACTCTCTCTCTCTCAAATAAATAAATAAAATCTTTAAAAACTTTTAGTATATTGACTATCAGTAATAAAGATTCCATAAATAGTATCTTCTATTATTGTTAATATTAATAAAACAGTATCCTTTTTATATTTGTATTATTTAGGCCTAGATTGCAGGACTTTAATATATTTTATTGAATTAATTAACCAAAGTTCACAAATAAAATAATGTATAAACTTGCTTAAGCTTTTAAACTTTCCAGAAAATGGAAAGCTTAGAATTATTACTGCTAAGCATTTAAATTTAACAGCGTTGGCTTAAAGCTTAGAAAATTCATCATGGGTTCTATTATTTCTCTTAAACTTCAAGAAATGTTTTTGAACTTACTTCTACAGAGAAAGTAACTAAAAAAATCAATTCTGTGGGCCTACTATAGTGTTAGTATGTGTTCAGGAGCATGTGTAGTTCTTGATCCTTTCTTATTATCTAATGGAAATAAAGAAGGTTATTTGGTCACCTGCTACAAAACATCTGGTCAAAGCAAAAAGATTCAAGATGGAAAAATTTTAAAAAATCAATTGTCCAACTTCACAAAGACTGTTATTTTTTTTTTTTAGAGATAAACTCTTGCTAAGAGAATACAGTTTAGTATCAAAGGAAGTTGAGATATTATTAAAAACAGATATACTATATTCAACATGCATGCACATCATTAAAAGACACACACAAACACACTTGCACACACACAATCACCCAGGCTGACACATGTTGGAATTCACTAATATTTTTAGTAAGCTTTAAGCAATGTGTCAGAGACTAAGAATATTCTAATGTTTTGGTGTTTTGAACTTCCTGGTTGAGTCACTGAAATGTTTTATTTCAACCTCATTACTCTGACTGTTCCTTAATGATGTCTTGTGAAGTAACAAACTCTGAGGGGCTATTATCACAGGAAATGGTGTAGTAGTAAATGGATAGGAGCCACTCTCAAAGAATCACTCATTCAGATAAGCCTAAACAAGGAATAGGCAATTGAACATCAAGAAAGCCTCAAAATTGTACTGGTTACTTCCAAATAGTAATATGTGAATGCTTCAATTTTGCAGATTGCAGAGAACATCATCTTTAAGGATAAAAACAAAACTGAAAATTTCATCAGTCACAGCTGGATTTTTGCTACTGATTCATGTTCCCATATTAGATCGCATGGCCTTTTAGAATATGGATGGGATTCCCAAGTGAAGGGATAACTCATTGTGGATTAGATAGACTAAGGATAATGAATATATTTGATACATTTGATAAGGGAGGAGATTCATTAACTTTTTAAAAAGATTTTATTTATTTATTTGAAAGAAAGAGAGAGTATGAGAGAACACAAGCAGGGGCAGCTGAAGAGGGAGAGGTGGAGGGAGAAGCAGGGAGCCTGATGCAGGGCTATCCCAGGGCCCTGAGGTTATGACCTGAGCTGAAAACAGATGCTGAACCAGCTGAGCCACCCAGGTGCCCCAATTCAATAATTTTCTTGAGCACTAACTGTAGGGTCAGAAAGATATGAATTTGAACCTTGATTATGCCACCTCATAGCTGTGTGACTTCACCTTTTTTTCTATAATCTGAGCATAATAAGATTATGCATAATAAGCATAATCTGAGCAAAATCTTACCCTGTAAGGTTTTTATAATTATTTAATGTGAAAATGACTATTATCATTATCATTCTATATAGATCATATCTATACCTAATAATTAGGTAATATGCCACAGTAATGTATGGCTGTAGCTAATTAATAAAGCCTTGAATGATGTTTCCAAAGATACCTAGTACAATAAAACAAATGTAGTGAATGTTGACAATTGGTAACTCTGGGTGATAGGTATATGGGAGTTCCTTGTACTCTTCTTGGAACTTTTTTGTAAGTTTGTCATTTAATAAAAAATTTTAAAAAGTAACAAAGGTGTCTAAACATATAATGTCTTTGAATTCCCATAGTGTGTTTGCTATTAGGCAACAACTCAGGAACCATGGTGGCCCAAAAAGTTTGTGATTCATCTGGTTATGAATACAGCTGAGCATAGTACTTATATTTAGTTTTATGCTTATCAATACATTGCCTAATGTTTGAGGGGTACCCAAAAATTAACAATGTCCTAATTGTAAGCAAATTTGCATTGCCACTCAGGGTAGGATGATTTTAGTTGGGGTGGGAAGCTGTCTGTGGTAAATGGCCTTTCTGAAGTCTGGGGCTGTTTTCTACCTTGAGAAGCTCTCTAGTTGATTAACTCAGCTCACTCCACCTCTATTTCAACCAAAGGTTAGTAATAAAAAGACTGATTATTTCAGTGGCCTTTTTGCAGCCTCACTGACAGGCAGAGAAACAGTGAAGCTTTTCAAATGAATTATCTTCTAGCCTGGAATTATTTATCTAAGAAAGTTTTATAATCTGTCATAGAGTTTCAAGAGTTAATCTAAAGTAACCATAAAACTGCCTTTACATTGCAAAGAAAACCTCAGATAAACTTGCTTCCAAATTTTCTTTTCTCAATAAATCAGGTAAGGGATATAAGGATTCACAAACACATCAAGACAAACTACGTTGGTTTGATTTCACTCTTGTTTTTAAAATGGGGCCATCCTTGGTCATGAAGGTCAAATTCCAAACATGAAGCCCATTGGAATATCTTCAGAAAGGCAATGTTGCATACTTGTTTACAAGAAAAAGAATTGATTGTTACTTGTGTCAGTGTCAGTTTCTAGGAACAAGTTTCTTGGATCTCTATCAGGGGCTTCACAGTTTTGATTATTATATATTTATTGTTCGTTGGAGGCAGAGAGAAATCCCATGGTATTATATATTTTGGAAAGGAAATAGATACCTTTGATAAATCCTTGAGTCTCTCTGGTTACATACACTTAGCATAAATTAAGTCTCACTGAATAAACTAAACCTTTATCATATGCCCATATAAATTAACATTTTAAAAGTATAAGGTAGGTGAGATTTCTTTCTAAGGTATGTGGTATTCAAGTTATATTAAAATAAGGGAGTATGACCTGAATTTTTGTTTTGAGCCTCTTGGTTCTAAACACTTTGCTTTTACATCTTATGGGGATGAGGGAAATGGCATATCAATCCTGTAGTGTTCTCAGTGAACATAATGCACGTTCTATTTTAATAGATTTTTATGGTCTCCATTTTTTATTAATGTGCCCTGAATATGCTATGCTTTTTATTGTGAATAACCAAAAAAGGAAGGCTATAAAAATAGTCATAACACTATACTATTTTCTTCCATAATTTTATATCCTACTGTAAACTTAGATGCCACACAGAAATGCAATTAAAGTAAAATGAACTCACAAAGAAAACTCTTAAAGCTATGACAACAACTCATTCAGCTCCCCATGGCTTCTTTCACTGGACATATTAATAATAGCACAATGTTTGGTTGGCTTATTTCTCTTATTACGTACAGAAGTTGAAGACAGGCATTGCATAGATATCTTACCTCTTGAGAGCCTGGTGAATATTAGTTATTTGTGGTGAGACAAAAAGGTTATTCTGAGTTAAAAGTGTTCCTAAAATGTAATAAAATCCCTTGGGATACATGAAAACTTTATACTTTAAATGATTATCGTCCAATAACCTACACTATCACTTAAATATATTACCAGCAAATACTAATTAATCACCCACTATGTGATAGGTTCTGTTCATGGCACAAAACAATATGAAACACAACTCTAGTCCTCAGGTAATGTATAATCTATCTGAGGGAAAATAGAATATAATTTTGTAAACAAGTTATTGCCTATACATAGGCAATAATTGTTTGAGACACAGAGAAGAGGAAAAAGTCCTGCTAGGATTATTTTTCAAGGAAGATTTCATTATAAAAGTGGGATTTGGACAAAATCTGGGTCAATTCTTATGGCTCAGCAAGATAGAGGGTGATAAAGTGACCTTCTAGTTTCCAAAAGTACAAAGACAGGACTGTGATAAGAGAACCAAAAGTAAAATATTTTATTCTCCTTTATTTTTATTTTTTAGTTTAATTTGTTTTTCAGGAATAGAGATATATGTACTATGAAACCAAAGAGAAGGCTGGAAAAGAAAGGCCTAGCTAGATTTTAGATATTTTCAATGCAAGGCTGAGAAATTTTAGTTTAATCTTATAGCTGGTATAAATCTATGGAAGACATTTATTCAGAAGGGTAATATGATTTAAGAGAATCACAAAGTGATATGTGGTATCATGGGAAAGGAAAAATCTGAAAGCAGAGGTGATAGAAAAATTTTTACTATCATCCTTAGAGCAAGCAGAAGGGTACCCAGAACAGATTTCAGCACTACAGAGTAAACCCAGAGGATAGATATATTGAAGAATACATGGGTGTCTCTGGCACTTATGTTTCAGTACTCAGTATTGAGCATATCCTTCCATTACCAACATCTTTCAGTACCAAGGAAATAATTTGCCACTTCTCATGCCCTATTCTTTGAAAAAAAAATGAGGCTGTCATCTGGGAGGGTTATTTGACTATGCTTCTACCTGAGAGATCTGAGTGGCAGAACTAGTTTGGTAACAGCAGAGACTTAACAAATCTTTTCTCTCAGGTGCTATGAATGACTAGTTTCTTACCCAATGCGAAATTATTTCCCAGTAGTGTCTACAGTATGTTTTCTTGATTTTTTTCATGTTTCTTTTCATGATTCTAAAGGAATTAATGAATTAGCATGAAATTAACAAGAGTAACACATTACAGCTGAAGAATTTTTGCAATATTAATGCATATTCTTCAAAGTGCATACAGGCAGGTCTAGATGTAGCATGCAAAAGCACCGATATCAGTTCTTTACTTTGGCAAGTAGTAGACATTGAATGATATAATTATAAATAGCTTTATTTATGTAAGCTATTTGATGTATTTAAATTTTCAAAAGAAATAACAATTATAATTTATTTAGTTTTGAATTAATATACTAATTACAATTAATACTTAGCAATTTAATAGATACATCAGAATAACTGAACCAATATTAAAAACTATTTTTGTCCTACCTTTAATTAAAAGCTTTAATTTTTATTTGTTTATGAAAATGAATCAAATTCCATATACTTTTAATGTGATTATGTTTTATCCATTACCTTTGATTCTTTACTGTCAATAGGACTCAACTTACATAAAATCATTAGGAAAAGGAAAGGAAAAGTGAAGTGGAGTAAATTGGTGGAGGAGAGAAAGCATGAGAGATTGTGGACTATGAGAAACAAACTGAGGGTTTTGGAGGGGATGGGCAAGCCTGGTTGTAGGTATTAAGGAGTGCATGTATTGCATGGAGCACAGGGTGGTGAATAAACAATGAATCTTGGAGCACTGAAAAAAATTTTTAAAAAGTCTATTTTGTCTGAAAAAATATTGATTATGAATTCCTCTTTAAAAAATATTTTATTTTTAAACACTCTCTACGCCAAATGTAGGGCTTGAACTTACAACTCTGAGATCAAGATTTGCATGCTCTACCAGTTGAGCCAGCCAGACACCCCTTGATAATGAATTCCTAATTAATGATTTTGCTGAAATGAAGAGAAGAAAAATTAACTTCAGGAATAAATATTATATATCACTTCATAAGTTTTTAAATATTTTATTTATTTGTCAGAGAGAGAGCACAAACAGGGAGAGTGGTATGCAGAGGGAAAAGCAGTTTCCCCCTGAGCAAGGAACCTGACTTAGGGCTTGATCCCAGGAGTCTGGGATCATGAACTAAGCCAAAAGCAGACTCTTAACCTACTGAGCCACCCAGGCATCCTTCAATTTATATTTTTATGCAACTTTATCTTACTACTTAGCTAAAATTCCCAACTCATGAAAGGATCACACAGATATATGCAATAATGATTAAATTCAGTCATCACTGCTAATTTTTGTCAAAATTAAGCCATATGGAAGTCACAGTTTTACATATATTTTCTTTTGTATTTAGGAAGGTATACTGGTCAATGTAGAAGGACAGAACATATTTTAAGCTTAATTAATAACTAATAAATATTTAGACATATGATGTGTGTGTCTCCATTTGTATTCTTGCTCTAGGTTCCATGTTAGGAGTAGACTGGACTGGGGATTCTTCTACAAGGAAAATTTCCATGTGTGTATGTGCATGTGCATGTGTGTGTGTGTTATGAACATATAAGGATTTTGAGATTATAATTTAGTAAAATATAGAACATAGATTTTAAATACATAGCTTAATGAGTTTTGACAAATATATACACTTGTGTAACCACTAAAAAAAAAATCAATATACAAAACATATCCATCTCCTAGAAAGTACTTTTGAGTACCTTTTCTGACAACCAATTTACCAACCCCAATCCCTATCAGAAACTATCATTTTTCTTGTTTCTATCACTATAGCTTAGTTTTACTTCTTCTGGAATTTTATATAAATGGAATTGTGGGGGGTACACTTTTGTGTCTGGCTACTATCTATCCTTATAATATTTTTTAAATTTTTATCTGTTATTGGGTGCACCACTAGTTAGTTTCTTTTTTGTAACTGAAAGTATTCCGTTGCATGAATATACCGCAATTTGTTTTCCATTCAGTTGTTGCTACACATTTGAGTTCTCCTAGTTTAGGACTATCATAAATAATGTTACTATAAAACATTGTGCATTTACTATTTTTGTGTGCATATGTAAGCTTTTGTTTCTGTTGAGTAAATCCTTTGGAGTGGGTCATAGATATGTTTAACTTTATGAAAAAAGTCAACAAGTTTTTCAAAGTAATTATATAATTTTATAATCCATAATAATGTATGGTGGTTCCAAATGCTCCATATCAATGCCAAATTGAGGGGTTTTTTTGTTTGTTTCTTTTTAAATTGCAGTTAGTTAACATACAGTGTAGTATTAGTTTCAGGTATATGATTTAGTTATTCAACACTTACACAGAACACCTGGTGTTCATCACAAGGGCCTTCCTTATTTCCCATCACCTATTAAAACCATCACCCCATCCATATCCCCTCTAGTAACTATCAGTTTGTTCTCTGAGTCTTTATCTTGGTTGTCCTCTTTCTTTTTTTTTCCCCTTCTATGATTATTTGTTTTGTTTTTGAAATCCCACATATGTGTGGAATCATATGGTATTTTGCTCAGCATAATACTCTCTAGCTCCATCCATGCTGTTGCAAATGGAAAGAATTCATTATTTTTTATGGATGGGTAATATTTCATTACACACACACACACACACACACACACACACACACACACATTAGTCTCCTTTTTTCCCATTCATCAATAGATAGACATTTGAGCTCTTTCTATAATGAGGCCATTGTTGATAATGATGCTATAAACATTGGGGTGCATATAACCCTTCAAATTAGTAGTTTTGTATTCTTTGGTTAAATACATAGTAGTGCAATTGTCTGATTATAGGGTAGTTCCATTTTTAACTTCTTGAGGAACCTCCATAATGTTCTCCAGAGTTGCTTACCAGTTTACCAGTTTGTATTCCCACCAACAATGTAAGAGGGTTCCCCTTTTCCACACCCTTGCCAATACCTACTATTTTTCGTGTTATTAATTTTAACCATTCTGACTGGTCTGAGGTGATATTTCATTGTAGTTTTGATTTGTGTTTCCTTGATGATGAGCAATGTTGAGCATCTTTTCATGTGGCTGATGACCAGCTCTGTGTCTTTGGGAAAATGCCTTTTCATGTCTTCTGTCATTCTTAAAATGGGTTATTTGGTTTTTGGGGTGTTGGGTTTTATATTACTGAAAACAATCTACATTTAATGCAATCCTTATCAAAATACTGACAGCATTTTTTCTGAGAGCTAGAACAAACAGTCCTAAAATTTCTATGGAACCACAAAACACCCTGGATAGCCAAAACAATTTTGAAAAAAGGAAAGCAAAGCTGGAGGCATCACAACTCCAGACTTCAAGCTCTATCACAAAGCTGTAGTAATCAACATAGTATAGCACTAGCACAAAAAGTAGATACATAGATCAATAGAACAGAATAGAAAACCCAGAAATGAACCCACAGTTTTATGGTCAATTAATCTTCAACAAAGCAAAAAAGAGTATCCAATGGAAAAAAGACAATCTGCAAAAAATGGTGATTGGAAAAACTGGACAGCAACATGCAAAAGAATGAAATTGGACCACTTTATTATACCTTACAAAAAATAAATTCAAAATGGATCAAATACATAAATGTGAGGCCTGGAACCATAAAAATCCTAGAGAAGAACACAAGCAGTAACCTTTTTGACATCAACCATAGCAACTTCTTTCTAGATATGTCCCCTGAGGCAAGGGAAACAAAGGCAAAAATAAACTATGGCTATTACATCAAAAAAAAAAAAAAAAACTCTGCACAGTGAAAGAAACGACCAACAAAACTAAAAGGAAACCTACTGAATGGGAGAAGATTATTTGCAAATTATTTTTCAGATAAAGGGCTAATATCCAAAACCTATAAAGAATTTATCAAACTCAACACCCAAAAAACAAAAAATGCAATCAAGAAATGGGCTCCCGGGATGCCTGGGTGGCTCAGTTGGTTAAGCGACTGCCTTCGGCTCAGGTCATGATCCCAGCATCCTAGAATCGAGTCCCACATCAGGCTTCTTGCTCATCAGGGAGCCTGCTTCTCCCTCTGCCTCTACCTGCCACTCTGTCTGCCTGTCCTTGCTCCCACTCTCTCTCTGACAAAAAAATGAATAAAATCTTAAAAAAAAAAAAAAGAAATGGGCTCCCACTTGCAGACGCGCATGGGAAAAGAATGAGGCACGAACAAGTCAGCTGCAAGAGAAAGGAAGCAGGTGACAACAGTAGAAAAGACTATTGCCCCAAACAACTCCTCAGTCCCGCTCTATTAGATATAGACAGTAATCAACAAAGGAGCCAAAGAAGGCTAAACATTAATAATATGCCTTGTAGATAAAAAAGAAGGAAGGCAAAATATATCTGGTCAAGCAGTATAAAGTTTATAGTTGAGCAAGTACATTCAGATGGCTTATCTAATTAACCATAGGTGTTCCTGGGGGAAGGGGAGATAACGGAAAAATAAAGCAAGCAGGCGGCGTTCTGCCCTGAGCGGTTGGGGCATCCCCAGTTGCTCGGCTTCAAGGACGTATATCATCCTCTCTCCCAGAGGCCTGTTGCCAGTATATTTTTTCTTAAGGCGGTATCTAAACATGCTTGGTAACTAGTATAATTTCTCATGGGTTATATTTTAAGTAATCCGTTGTTCTGAGGGACAGTTACAATGGGCAGAAGATATGAACAGACATTTCTCAAAGAAGACATGCAAATGGCCAACAGACACTGATAAGTGCATTTATAATGGTAATTTTATATGAAATGCTTAGCTTTGTAAGTATTTAATATAAATGTTATGAGTTTTGAAGTCCATCCATGTTGTAGCATATATTAGTACTTCTTTTTTTATTGTTGAACAATTGTCCAATATATTTCATAGAGTATATGTGAATTCATATGGTATACAATGATATGCCATATATTATCTGTCCATTCATAAGTGGTTGGACATATGGGTTGTTTCCACTTTTTGTACATTATAAATTATTTTTCTGTGATTATTCATGTACAAGTTCGTTATGAACATAAGTGTTCATATCTCTAATTTAGATACCCAAGGAATGTGATTATTGAGTTGTATGGTAACTCTATGCTTAACATTTTGAGGAATTGTCAGTCTGTTTTCCAAAGTGGTTACACCATGTTATATCTAACCTTATGAATAAGTGAAATAGTGGGCCAGATATTTACATGGAATTATTTTCTTTTTTTAAGATTTTATTTGTTTATTTGACAGACAGAGATCACAAGTAGGCAGAGAGGCAGATAGAGAGAGAGGGGAGAAGCAGGCTCTCTGCTAAGCAGAGAGCCCAATGCGGGGCTCGATCCCAGGACCCTGGGATCATGACCTGAGCTGAAGGCTTTAACAGAGGCTTTAACCCACTGAGCCACCCAGGCGCCCCTGGAATTATTTTCTATTGAAATGATTTATCCTTATGATCTCTGATAATATCTTAAATTATATTTTTAGGATTTATTACATTTGATTAAGTATAATCTCTTATGAAAATGCAAAAGTCTGTATTTGCAGGTAACATAATAAGCCTGTATTTCCTGAAGTGTTTTTGTCCTTGTTTTCTTTTTTTGTTGTTGTTTTTGGAACACTAGTTCCATAGACTGCCAATTGTTATTTTATGACAAGTGACAAAAACGTCTGGGAGAGAGTAATTTAAATAAAATAAAACAATATTTTTCCTTGGGTACTTCTCAGAATTTACAGTAATCTAATGTGCATTGTAATACTTCAGAAAAGTAAGCTATAGTATTCCCAAACCTTATTTGACCATGAATACTATTTAAAATAAATTGTAAAATATGCTATACTCTATTCCTCTCAATATAGTTTTGAAAATTCTTTACAATATGATATAATTTCTCACTGACAGAATTCTGAGGGAAGGCTCTTAAATGAAGCACAAAGCATTTACATTTTGATAGATGGGTTGGAGGGCAAAAAAGAGAGAGGAGGAGAGATCAGAATCTCTACAATCAAATTATGGAGCACTATCAGGTCTGGCTTTGATTTGTAAAATTGTCCTGGATTGAGTGGCCAGTAGGGAAGAGGGACATGAGAAGACACATGGGAAAATATCAATCATACCCTTTCAAACTATCACTTTCATGATATGAGACAGCTAATATGGGTGTGTGATTAGTAGCCTTTGGATTTATGTACATGTTTTACAGATCTTTACTTGGCAGTCATTTAGAAATATACCTGTTGCAGTGACATTCACCAAGTATATTATTTCTAGTTGGTAAAATTGTTATGGAAATAATTCATAGTTGGGTACAAACATTTTATTTTTAATCAATGAAACCATCATTCTTTCAATAATTCAGTCTTAAAAGTTTGAAATAATTTATGACATTTATGTTTCCCTCAATACCCTATTCAATCTATCACTGAATCTTGCTTCATTGATTTTCTTACATTCTATCTACAATTCTAGCTCAGAATTCTCATCTCCCTTTCAAAACCATTCTTCATGTTATGGTCTGTTTCATCTTCATTAAAAACCTTTTCTCCCCATGTATAACAATCTCTTGCTCAAAGCACTTCCATGAATATAACATCCAGACTCTTTGAGATGGTATTCAAAGACCCGTTTTGTAGCCCTTGCATACTTTTCCAATCCTGCCCCAAATAGAATCCCAATGCTTCTGCCAGTGATTTACAATCAACAGGCTATAAGCAGTTTCTATTTATTTCCTTCTTTTCCTCTTCACCGATCTAAAATCAAACCATTTTTCAGTACTCAGAACAAACACTATTGCTACAAAGCCATTAAACAATATCAGCAAAGAGAAATATCTACTTCTTCTGGATTAATTGAGCATTGCTGTCTATAGCACTGATTTGGGAACTCCTATGTCTTGCTTGTTTGTACCTTATCTTGTCACATAGATGATAAGCTTCTTGAAAGCAGCAATTATACCTTATACTTATTTAAATCTTCTAAAACTCAGGAAAAATAAACTTTTAAAGAATTAAAGCTTTGTAGAGAAATACATTTTTGCATAAATAAAAATGCTTCAGGTGGCCGTATCTTGATCTCTGAACACAAACTTAAACATAATAAATGAACTCTATCTTTTATTTTCATAAAAGATTAAATGCTTCTCTGTATTCTACTTTTATATTAGTACTTGAAATTGCATCTACTTTCTCCCTGTAATATTATCTACATGTAAGATGTTGCATCCATGCCAAAGCCCCTGATTAATTATTAATAAATTATCATTTTTATCATGACTTCCTCTGACTAAAAAATGATAGAGAAATATCATTATTTATTGAATTTTTAAAGATAATGTAATGCTTTCATAGCAACTCCAAAACTTGGCACTTCTCTATCTTTGAAAATTTCATATTTCTATAAATTCCAAATGTATAGTTCATATAATAAACAGAAATATTGTTCTATTTTGGGAGAGAGGGACTTGATTTTTGCTGATCCTATTTTTTAATTAAAAGCACCTTAAAAGTATTGCCTTGATTTCTTTGTTGACTAATTATAATTTGAAAATGTTTTGACACAGTTTACTGTACAGGGTCTGGTTGTAGACATATAGCAAACTTGTCGTTCCTTTCTCATTTTCTTTAAAGAAAAATATATTGGAAAATTCCAGAATTTGGAGTGTGAATATGAAATATGTATCTCCTAGAAAAATTCCAAGGAAAGTTAGCAGACAAGCTGTTGTTGTTGTGGTGGTGGTGGTGGTGATGTGTGTGTGTGTGATGGGGATGTGGAGGGACATGAAGGAAGAAGTCTACAGCCAGAGTTTCCTTTGAAAAGCACAGGTGCAATTCAGCACTAATATGTATATGAAACAACATCATTGTAGTTGTCTGGAAATGAGTAAGAGGGAGTCAGATAATGAAAGGGACTCTGATGCTCCAGTAAACTAAATTGAACTTTAAAATTACTACTTAAATTTAATTTTGCTCCCACATTATATTATTTTTTCCAATGGAATAGTTAGAGGCAATATTTAATTGGCCACTCTAAGAGTTTGGGGATATAGAATGGTAAAGGCTAAAGTAAATGTTTTGCAGGGTCATTGGAAATCTTATAAATGATAGGGTATCTCTGACGACAACTCCTTCCAATATACACTTATAACTCTAACCCCAAATATTCTATGATATTGAAGGGGAGGCCTGGTTACCTTGACAATTCAAGGTAATGCTTAAAAATTCCCTATAATGGCAATATGAAACAGAAATGAGTTCAAAAATTTGGGTGACATAATATTTTGCTCCTTGTTTTTCAATGCTGAATACAAAAATATCATACAGTAGGATAAGAGGGTCCCTCTGGCTAAATGCCTTCCCTGGTAAACAAAAAGCATACTCTATGAATCAAATTTGACAGGGGTAAGAAAGATGAATACACGTGCTTTTGTAGAAACACCAGATCATTTAAGTGTGAGAAAAACTATAATGGAAAAAATTGGTCCAGAAATTCTAAAATTTTATTGCTCAAAAATGTAATTTGTGTATGATATTACTTGTTTTTAATGTTATTAAATAGCTCTTTTTAATTACTATAAACTTATGCATTAAAACTAATGAATTTTTGGAGGGCACCTGGGTGGCTCAGTCATTTAAATATCCAACTTGATTTTTTTATTAGGTCATAATCTCAGGGTTGTAACATTGAGCCCCATGTCAGGCTCTGTGATAGGCCCGGAGCCTGCTTAAGATTCTCTTTCTCCCTCTCCCTCTGCTCCTCCCCTCCCCTGTTCAAAGTCTCTCTCAAAAAAAAATCAATGTATTTTTTGCTTAGTATTATATAATATGATAGAGTATTACTTTATCTATTCAGCAAGTACTCATCAATTATATGCTAAGGATCTCTTATGTCCAGGGTCCTGGGCAAGTGAAGTTGATAACGTTCCAATGCCTAAAAATTGGAGTTCACATCCTGCAGTGGAGGAGACGTTACATGAATAAATAAAAATAACAGTGCAATAGATGTTATAATGTTGTATAAAGTTTTCCAGAAACACAGAAGAAATAATGATCTCTCTGGAATAATTAGGGAAAGCTTCACATTAAAAGTATTTGAGTTGGACTTTAAATAATAAATAAAAGATTTTGCCTAGTGACAAAAAGGGGAAGGATCAAAATGTGATAACAAAGTAAGGATGAAAAGATGCAACCGAAGTGTTGGAAATCTGATTACAACCATTGAAGAGTTTTAGTAATCAGTGGAGCCCAAAACTTGCTGATTATAAAAAAGTCTCCTTGTGCTTTGTAAAAATACAGATTACCTGATCCTAATCCCAGAAATTTGTATTCAAAATATCTGGAATAGTAGGGATCTTTTTAATATCTGGTTTCCAAGTTAGTATAGTGATTAACCAAGTTTCAGAAACTGTATTTTAAAGTTGTACTTAGGGGCGCCTGGATGGATCAGTGGGTTAAAGCCTCTGCCTTCAGCTCAGTTCATGATCTCAGGGTCCTGGGATAGAACCCCAAATCGGGCTCTCTGCTCAGCAGGGAGCCTGCTTCCCTTCCTCTCTCTCTAGCCTGCCTCTCTGCCTAGCTGTGATCTCTGTCTGTCAAATAAATAAATAAAATCTTTAAAAAAATAGTTGTACTTAAATTTTAATGTATATAAGAATTATCTGGGAAACTTGTAATAATGATGATTCTGATTCAGTTGATCTAGGGTGGGATTTAATTTTTTTGTCTTTTTAAAATTATGTTCAGGTAGCCACCATATAATATATAATTAGTTTCTTTGATGTAGTGTTCAACAGTTTATTAGTTGTATATAGCACCCAGTGCTCATCACAACAAGATGCCTGATTTAATAGTGTGCATTTAGGTTTCTAACAAGCTCCCAGGTGATGAAATTGCCTCTGACTCATGGACTACACATAGAGTAGCAGTGTTCTAAGACATACTAAGGATATAAGAAAAATACTGAGCCATAGACATTTTTAAATGATAACATGTCCAGATTTCCTTAAAATATTTCACTCTGGCACTATATTATTCACAATGGATTTGTGTGGTAGACAATAGTAGAAACAGGGAAGAATGAGTATAAGGCTATTGTCACAGTTTGAGTGAGAAGCGATAATGGAATAAATTACAGAATTGGTAATAATAATGGGAACAAGGATATATTATAGTAACTGTTCTCAGGGGACTCACAGGAAGTTTTAACAGAGAGCATTTGGGGAAGCATGTTGATGAAAAGGGATAAATCTCTCGTGGTCACTTATACATTTAGATAAAGATAAAAGGAAAATAAGTATTTTTTAGAAAAAATAATTCCTTAAAACATATTGCATTTATATTAGCCAAGGTTCTCCAGAGAAACAAAACCAATAGGTTATATGAGTGTGTGTGTGTGTGTGTATATATTTATATATTATATATATATAATTTATATTATATATTATATATAATATATAATATATATATTTTAAGA
>ML096625.1:20301-31431 GCA_003697995.1 Taxidea taxus jeffersonii | reverse complement strand
ATTTATTTATATGAGAGAGAGAGAGAGAGTGAGAGAGAGAGAGAGAGAGAGAGAGAATGAGTAGGGGGAGGGGTAGAGGGAGAAGCAGATTCTCTGTTGAGCAGAAAGCCCAGTGTGGGACTTGATCCCAAGACCCTGGGATCATGACCTGAGTCGAAGTCAGATGTTCAACCAGCTGAGCCAACCATGTACCCTGGAAGAGATTTGTTTTAGGAAATTGGTTCAAGTGATTATGGTGGTTTGATGGGGTAAGTCAGTAAGCTGGAGAATAAGGGAAGTGTTGCAATCTGAGTCCAAAGACAGACTACTGGCAGAATTCTTTCTTGCTCAGGGGAGGTCAATCTTTGCTCTGTTTAGGCCTTCCACTGATTGGATGAGTCCCACCTAGATGAAGCCCACCTACAAAATCTGAATGTCCAATAATATGGTATTTAAAGGTAAATAAATAATAGCGACTTATTTAATGGAAAATATGTGGCCATTAAATATGATGAGTTGGAACATGAGCTTTCAATCTGCTCCGTGAAGCTTTAGAGATTCCTCAAAAAGATTTAAAAGGTTTCCCATAAAGGGGTGAATACAAGTAATCAAGACCCTCAATTTTTTTTGCAACAATTCAAACACACCAGTCCTGTTTTACAGATTTGTCTGTTTTGAGACTTCCTAAATACATAAATGTTTCCAAAGCCTAAATTGCCCCATGTTTTAAGAATCAAGGATAGATGGAATCTGTTTAAGAATCTCAATGGACCATGCAAATCAATGAGATGCTTGTGGATTCTCATCTGAAAACAATTCCAAGTCTTAGAAACTTCACCACAAGGATTTTTTTTTTCTTGTAGTGATTTTCAGAGTCTTGGTAAGCATCTGAACTGGTTCCTTCACTTTGAAATTTTCCTTTGTGCATCTGATAATGTCATCATACATCTTCTCAAGAGATTTTATGTTGGGGCTGTTTAGAGTAATTCTAATTTGGTGCATTGTCACCTCTGGTTCCATGAGTGTCTTCCAGGTGTCTTTCCCCTGCCTTTTTAAAATTAATGTACAATGTATTATTTGTTTCAGGGGTATAGATCTGTGAATCATCCATTTTACAAAATTCACAGCACTCACCACAGCACATATCCTCTCCAACGTCCATCACCCAGCCACCCTATCCTTCCCCGCTGCCAGCATTGAGTCGAGGATGAAGTCACCACTGCAGATGTTTAAATCACCTTCTTAACAAATTATCAGTTTTTTAAAAAAATTTTTTTCAATGAAAGTCTCTTAAGATATAAACCCACTAAAAGAGAATGAGATGGTTTGGGGTGTTGAGGAGGACATGTATTGCATGGAATACCAGGTGTGGTGTATACACAATGAATCTTGGAACACTGAACAAATTAAAAAAAATTAAAATTAAAAAAAAATCCAGAATGAGAAAAGGAAACAGCAACTATTTTATTTTATTTTTTAAAAATATTTTTTAAGATTTTATTTATTTGACAGATAGAGATCACAAGTAGGCAGAGAGGCAGGCAGAGAGAGAGAGAGAGGAGGAAGCAGGCTCCCTGCCAAGCAGAAAGCCCAATGTGGGGCTCGATCCCACCACCCCAAGACTATGACCCGAGCTGAAGACAGAGGCTTTAACCCACTGAGCCATCCAGGTGCCCCCAGCAACTGTTTTAAAAGCTGGAAGCCAAATGGAAAGATGGTAACTAATTTAGCAAATTGAGAAAGTGAATCTTAAACTCACAATATAAAAGGTTCAAGAATCAATCTCATTTAAACATATAGACCTAAATGCCTAAAGATGGGGAGAGTAATATTTTTTGGAAATTGATTAAGTTAACACTAAAATCATAAGAAGCTGTTGAAAACTTGCCCAAATAGCATTAAGACTTAGATCTCCTTCTCAGTTTCAAAGTCTGTAGGTTACTGTTTCTCTCTTACACTAGCAGAGAACTATAAGTATTTTTGACAACATTACTGAGATATAATTCATATATCATAAAATGTACCCATTTATAGTATAATTCAATGGTTTATAATGTGTTCATAGAGTTGTGCAACTATCATCGCAATCAATTTTAGAACATTCTCATAACCCCAAAGAAAAACTCCATACCCATTAGCTATCACCCTCCAATCCCCTTCTTTCCAGCTCTAAGAAATTACTAATCAAATTAATTAAAATACATTAAATTTTAAATTAAACTCTAACTAATTAGAATTAATTGAAACATTATCTCTATGGATTTTTCTAATATGGACATTTAGTATAAATGGATTAACCAATATGAGCCCTTTTACAAAAGGGTCTAGCAGTTTTAAGGTCATCTATGTTAGAGCATGTGGTAGTAGTTCATTCCTTTTTATTGTCAAATAGTACTCCATTGTACATATCTATCTTATTTTTTACTTGTTTTTCTACTGATGGATATTTGTTTTTTCTATATATCACAAATAAAACTACTATAAACAAGTTTGTGTACAAAAAAAAGAATCAAGGACAGATGGCTGTCAGAAGGTGGCAGTGGAGTTAAAAGGACCCCAGGCTCATTTTGACCCATAAACATAGGATAAAATCATCCTAAATACATCAGGAATCAACCTGAACAAGGAACACATAACAACACAGGGATGTCCATTCTCAGTAATTTAACAGAGTCTTGGAAGTTTTAGCCATAACTATCAGACAACAAGAAGAAATAAAAGGCATCCAGGATATTATTAACTGTAGGTCTTTCCTATGTGACCTTTATGATGTTGAAGTATGTTCCCTCTTTCCCTACTTTGTTGAGGGTTTTTTACCAAGAATGGATCCTATACTTTGTCAAATGCTTTTTCTGTATCTATAGAGAGGATCATATGGTTCTTATTCTTTATTTTATTAATATGGTTGCTATATCACATTGATTGATTTGTGAATATTGAACAAAGTTTGCAACTCAGGACTAAATCCCACTTGATCATGGTGAATGGTGCCTTTAATGTACTGTTGAATTCAATTTGCTAGTATTTGTTGAGAATGTTTGCATCCATGTTCATCAGGAATATTGGCCTATAGTTCTTTTCTTTAGTAGAATCATTGGTTTTGGAATCAAGGTAATGCTTGAATGGGCCTCAAAGAATAAGTTGGAAGTTTTCTTTCCATTTCTAGTTTTTGAAACAGCTTGAGAAGAATAGGTATTAACTCCTCTTTAAATGTTTGGTAGAATTCCCCCTATGAAGTCATATGACGCTGAATTTTTTGTTGCTGTTGTCGGGAGATTTTTTTTATTACTGATTCAATTTATTTTCTGGTTATCAGTCTACTCAAGTTTTGTATTATTTCTTTTTTCAGTTTTGGTAGTTTAGATGTTTCTATGAATTCATCCATTTCTTCCAGATTGCACAATTCATTGGCATACAATTTTTCATAATATTCTCTTATAATTGTATTTCTGTGACATTGGTTGTGATCTCTCCTCTCCCATTCATGATTTTATTTATATGGGTCCCTTTTCTTTCTGATAAGTCTGGCTAAAGGTTTTTCAATTTTATTTTTTATTTTTTTAAAAAAAACAGCAACAGCTCCTTGTTTCTTTGATCTGTTCCACCTATTTTTAATTTGTTTCTATATAATTTATTTCTACTCTGATATTTATTATTTCCTTTCTTCTGCTAGCTTTAGGTTTTATTTTTTTTCTTGATTCTTTAGGTGTAAGGTTAGGCTGCATATTTAAAATTTTTCTTACTTCTTGAGGTAGGTTTGTATTGATATATATTTTCTTCTTAGGACTGCTTTTGTTGTATCCCTAAAGTTTTTTATGATTGTGTTTGCATTTTGCATTTGCGTTTGTTCCCATGTATTTTTTTAAAATTTCTTCTTTGATTTCCTGGTTGACCCATTTATTCTTTAGTAGGATGTTCTTTAACCTCCATGTATTTTGGGTATTTCTAAAATTTTTCTTGTGGCTGACTTCAAATTTCATAGTTTTATGATTTGAAAACATGCATTGTATAATATCAATTATTTGTATTTGTTGGGCTTGATTTGTGATCCAGCGTGTGATCTATTCTGGAGAAAGTCCCATGTGCAAGTGAAAAGAATCCATATTCTGGTATTTTTTTTCAGTGATAACGGTTATGTATTCATTTATTTATTTTTGTCTAACTTTAATTGTTTTTTTTTCTTTCAGTGTTCCAAGATTTATTGTTTATGTACCACACCTAGTGCTCCATGCAATATGTGCCCTCCTTAACACCCACCACCAGGCTCACCCATCCCCCCACACCCCTCCCCTTTAAACTCCTAAGTTTGTTTCTCAGAGTCCAAAGTCTCTCATGGTTTGCCTTCCCCTCCAATTTGCCCCAATTCACTTTTCCTTTCCTTCTCCTAATGTTCTCCATGTTATTTCTTATCTTCCACAAGAAAGTGAAACCAGATGATAATTGACTTCCTCTGCTTGACTTATTTCACTTAGCATAATCTCCTCCAGTTCTCTCCGTGTTGATACAAAAGTTGGGTATTCATCCTTTCTGATGGCTGAGTAATATCCCATTGTATATATGGACTGCATTTTCTTTATCCATTCATCTGTGGAATGGCATCTTGGCTCTTTGTATTATTTCTTTCTGGTACTTTCAAATGAAATGTTCTGAATATATATGTGAAAGCCATCTGGTCCAATGTGTCATTCAAAGTCATTGTGTTATTGTTGATTTTCTGTTTAGATGATCCTTCCATTGATGTACATGGGGTGTTAAAGTCCCGTACTATTATTATACTATTACCAATGAATTCCTTTTTGTTTGTTCCTAATTGTTTTATATATTTGGGTGTTCCCATGTGGGGGGTATAAGTATTTATAATTGTTAGATCGTCTCGTTGGATAGTCCCCTATATTATTACATAGTACCCTTCTCCATCTCTTACTGCAGTCTTAGGTTTGAAATTTATTTTTTTCTAACAAAAGTTTTGTTACTGTTTCTTTTGACATCCATTAGCATAATAAATATTTCTCCATCCCCTCAGTTTCAATCTTCAGGTGTCTTTAGGTCTAAAATGAGTCTCTTGTAGGCAGCATATAGATGAGTCTTGTTTTTCTATTCATTCTGACACCCTAAGTCTTTTTTCTGGAATATTTCATCCATTTGTATTCAGAGTAATTACTGATAGATATGAATTTAGTGCCACTTTATTAGGTTTTTGTTTTGTTTTCTGTTCCTTTCTAGTCTTTGTGACTTTTGGTCTTTCAACTCAAAGAGTTCCCTTTAATACTTATTGCAGGTATACTTTAGTGGTAATGAACTACTTCAGTTTTTCTTTGTTTGGGAAACTCTTTATCTCTCCTTCCATTCTGAACAATAGCCTTGCCGGATATAATATTCTCAGTTGCAGATTTTTCCCATTCAGCACATTGAATATATCCTTGCCAGCTTCTTCTTGTCTGTCAGGTTTCTGTGAAGTCATCTGCTGTTAAACTTATCTGTCTTCCCTTGTAAGTTAGGGGATTCTTTTGTCATGCTGCTTTTATGAATTTTTCTTTATATTTTTAAAATGTAACTATGACATGTCTTGGCTTTGCCCTGTTTTGTTTGTTTGTTTGTTTGTTTGGATGGGAGTTCTCTGTGCCTTCTGGATCTGGATGTATGTTTCCATTCCCAGATTAGGAAAGTTTTCAGCTATGGTTTTCTCAAATAAACCTATGACCCTTTTCTTTTTTCTGCTTCTGGGTCTTCTATGACATGGATATTATACTTCATGGAGTCACTGACTTCTCTTAAGTGTACATTTGTGATCTAATATTTTTCCTTTCCCTCTTCTTTTCAGATTTATTATTTTATGTAATTTTAGCTTCTGTATCACTTATTGATTTCTCTGTCTCTTCCATATTTTTGATCATTGCATCATCAGTTTTGAATCTCAGTTATGGCATTTGTTCTTTTCTCTGACTAGTTTTTAGGTATTTTATTTCTGTGACTTATTTCACTCAATAAGTGTTTTCTTTGTTTTTCTCAAGCCCAGTTGACATCTTTATGATTGTTGCTTTAAATTCTGGATCAGGCATATTATTTATATCTGTTTCAATTAGATCATTGGCTGTGACCTTTTTCTATTATTTTTTGGTGGAGACAAATTCATTTGTCTTAGTATTTTTGTCTAGGTCTCTGTCTTCTTTTGTGTATTAGGAGAGGCTGTTATGTTTCCTTCACCTGAGAGTAGGGGCTTTATGAAGAAGAGGTTATATAATGTCAACAACCTGGCACTTCAGGAAGTGTCTCCCCATATATGCTGTGTGCACTGTGCTGCTATGTTTTTGACACTTTTCCCCTTAGGTCAGTCTTCTACAAAGTTTCTGCTTGCCTGCAGTGGGGGAATGTTTGGACCTTGGGCAGAATGTGGTGACTTTTAACTAGGTGTGCTCTTGCCTGCTTGTTAAAAGAGACCTGATGCTATTTCCCCTATAGCTGAAACTTTTTAGAACTCTATGGTCAATAGATGTGGTGTGTGTGTGTGTGTGTGTGTGTGTGTGTGTGTGTGTGTGTGTGTTGGGGGGGCGTTGTGCTTGTCTTCTGGGGGAGGTAACCACTTTTTGGCTCTCAGGGATACTAACTGAAAAAGGCAACACCAGCAAAGCACAGGGGGATGGCGTTTATTGTAAATGGTTTAGGCAACCCATACTGGTGCTATGCTGCTTTCTGACATTAGTTTATGCTAAGTGGTAGGGGACAGAAATGGTGCCTAGTGGCTCTTTTGTCCCTGGAATGACAATACTCCCTCTCCCAGATGTACTCCAAGAAGGGGAAACCATCTCTCCTGTGTGTTCCAGGTGATATAGCTATGTTCCCCTGTGGTATCTGCCTTCCTTCTCCACAATAACAGTGCAGCACCTTTTGGGCTCCACACCAGCCATGCCGAGGACCTCTAAAATTCCAGTCTTTGAGACCTGCTGGTTGTAAAAATGAAAATCAGCCCTTTTCATTTTTCCAGTCAGTGACATTGGGGAAATGTTTTTCTTGAGCAATCCCCTATTTGTCTCTCTCTCTCCTTTCTCTGCATCCAGGGCTCCCTCCCCTCCATATAACTCATGATCTGATCTCTTTCTCCACCAATCCCCATCTCCTACCTCATATCTTCCACCATGTGGCCTCTTCTCTATATCTAGTTGTTAAGTTTGTTCTGTCAGTCTTCAGATCAATTTCTTGGGTATTCAGAATGATTTGATATTTATCTATCTGTGTTTCAGGGATGAGGCAAGCCAAGGTCCTCCTACTACTCCACCATCTTCTCATAGTATTATTTTGAAGATTAAATTATCTAATTAGTATCTAACTTAATAAGTGCTCTATAATAAAAAAGAAGATTTTTAACAGAAAAGAATATATCCAATGACTACAATGATAAACTTAAATTATAAGATTACACATGATTATTTCTCCATTGGCTTATCTCAGGTTTATCATTTTTTTACTACACTGGTCACATATGATTTGTTGTCAACCAAAGCATAATAGATGCCACTGAAAAGAGTAACGACCACCTCATGAACAGGCAGTGCTATCTGTACTACACACTGACAGTGATTATGTCTATGGTTTTCATTATCATCAATAGAACCTGACATTGATTGAAGTTGTTCCTTTGCCTTTAAACTCTGAAATAGTAACCTTTCCTGTGATTGAAATAAATGAAATGAAAAATGATGTATCTGCTATTGTTGATGACCTTGTGTTTATAGTTGTGCTTCAGAGTTTGGAATTCCTTTACCCCATACTCACTTGTAATGGCTTACCTTTGTGGCATTCAGTTTCATATGTGATGTATTTTTACAACATTGCTTTTACTGACTTAGTTCAAGGATCTTTTTATTCTTATGGAAATTAGTGATATGATTATGGGGAAAAAGTGCCCCTTTCCTATGACCCCCTTTTTAAACTCTCATTTTGTATCTTTTCCATCTGTATATTAAGATGAAATTTAACCCATTTATATACTCTAGATTCTCTTGAACAAAGATGTTGGCAAAAAACCACATTCATCCCATGCATGATTTACTACATACTTCCAGAGCAAGGGATAGGTGAACAGGAATACACACTAAGCTAATTTATGGACCCATGAAAGATCACTGTAATTTCATATGATATATTTGTGTGATCAGTATCCATGATTTTTTTTCTCTCATTCCAGGTACATGTAGCCTAGAAGTTGGTTAAAACTACATTGCTCATCTTCTTTTTCATGACTTCTATTTTAATTCCCGTGGTCAGATAAAAAAAAAAAAAAGTCATACTTAGTATGATTTGAGTCCATTTAAGTTTTATGGACTTATTTAGTGGCCCAGTATCTGGTTTATCTGCTTAATGTTCTATGTACATTTGATGAGAATATGTGTTCTGTTGCCATTGAGTGAAATGGAATCCTCTATAAGTATCAATTAGGTCAAGTTGCTAGTGTTCAGATCTACTATATTCTTGCTGATTGTCTAATGATTTATGTAAGTTATTGAGAGAATGGCAAATAAATTTCTGACTACATTTTGGATTTGTTAGTTTCTTCTTGGAGCTACATCAGTTTTTGTCTCCTGCAACTTGGAGTCCTGTTATTAGGTATATAAACATCTGGGACTGCTCTATCTTCATGATATTCTTTTCAAAAAATATTTTATTTTTCCAGTGTTCCAAGATTCATTGTTTATGCAAGGTGAAGGAAACAAAAGCAAAAATGCAGTTTTGGGACTTCATCAAGACAAAAAGCTTCTGCACAGCAGAGAAAGAATCAACAAAACAAAGAGTCAATGTGCAGAATGGGAGAAGATGTTCGCAAATGACACTACAGACAAAGATCTATAAAGAACTCCTTAAACTCAACACCCAAAAAACAGATAATCATGTCAAATTAACATTGCAAAGATTCAAACTATCTAATTACCAATTAGATTTAAGTCCCATATGTTCTTTTCCCCCTTTTATCCTCTTTTTCTGCTTTCTTTTATATTGAGTTATTTTTGTGATTTCCTTTTAGTACCTTCATTGGCTTATAAAATAGCTTCTGTTTTGCTATTTTAATGTTTGTTTTAGGGTTTAGTATATGCATCTTTATCTTTTCACAGTCTAACTTCAAATTCCGTTATAGTTCTTAACATGTAGTATAAGAAACTTATAATAGTACTTTCACTTTGTTTCTCCTGCCTTTATGTGATTCGTATTAAGTACTTTAAGCTTCACATAAATTCCCGCTACTTTTAAATTTCAATTAACTTTTAAAGATATTATATAATCTAAAAATATTTTATGTTTATGCAAGTGGTTATCATTTCTGGTGTTTCTTATTTATTTGTGTAAATCCATATTTCCATATACTGTCATTTTCCTCTTGCCTGAGAGATTTCTTTTGAAATTTTTCATAGTTCAGATGTGCTGATAATGAATTCTTACAGCTATTATATGTGTGAAAATGTTTAGTTTCATTTTTATTTTTTACTGTTAATTTCATTAGGTATAGAACTGACAGATGTAACCTAGATGTACCCTACACAGCAGGTATATGTTGACAGATGTTTGTTTCCTTTCAGTACTTTAAACAAGTTGTTCCACTGGAAAAATGTCTGTTCAAATTTTCTGCTTATATTTAATTGGATTGTTCAGATTTTGGGTGTTGAGTTAAATAAGTTATGTATTTTGGATTCTAACCATTTGTCAGTCATTTGCAAAAATCTTCTCCCAATCAGTAGGTTGCCTTTTAGTTTTGCTGTTTCTTTCTCTGTGCAGAAACTTTTTATTTTGATGTAGTCCCAATAGTTTATCTTTGCTTTTGTTTCCCTTGTCTCAGGAGATATATCTAGAAAGAAGTCGCTGTGGTTGATGTCAAAGAGGTTACTACTGCTCATGTTCTCCTCTAGGATTTTTATAGTTTCAGGTCTCATATTTATGTCTTTGATCCATTTTGAATTTTTTTTGTGTGTGTGTGTGTATGGTGTAAGAAAGTGGTACGATTTCATTCTTTTCCATTTTGCTGTCCAGTTTTCCCAACATCATTTGTTGGAGACTGTCTTTTTCCTATTGGATATGCTTTCCTGGTTTGTCAAAGATCAATTTGCAATACAATTATGGGTTCATTTCTGGGTTTTATATTTTTATCTATAGGTCTATGTGTCTATTTTTGAACCAGTACCTTACTATCTTGATTACTACCATTTTGTAATAGAGATTGAAGTCTGGAATTGTGATGCCTCCAGCTTTTCTTTTCTTTTTCTTTTTTTTTTCTTTTCTTAAGATTTTATTTATTCATTTGAGGAGAGAGATAGCACAAGTAGGGGGAGCAGCAGGCAGAGGGAGAGGGAGAAGCAGGCTCCCAGCTGAGTGGGAAGCCTAATGCAGGGTTCGATTCCAGGAACCTGGGATCATGACATTAGCTGAAGGCAGATGCTTAGTGACTGACCCATCCAGGCACCCCTGTTTTTCTTTTTAAAAATTGCTTTGGCTATCCAGGGTGTTTTGTGGTTCCACAGAAATTTAATTTTTTTTTTTTTTGTTTTAGCTCTGAGAAAAATGCTATTGGTAATTTGATAGGGATTGTATTAAATGTGTAGATTGATTTGGGTAGTATAGACATTTTAACAATTTAATATTTAATAATGTTAACAATATACACACAGACATATGAAAATATGTTCAACATCATTCATCATCAGGGAAATGCAAATCTAAACTACAGTGAGATATCATCTCACACCTGTCAGAATGGCTAAAATGGCTAAAATCAACAGCACCAGGAACAACAGGTGTTGGCAAGTTTGTGGGAAAAACTTTATCTTCCTACACTATTATGAAATAGAAACTGGTGCAGCTACTCTGGAAAACAATATGGAGAGTCCTCAAAATGTTAAAAATAGAACTACCCTACAATCCAGCAATTGCACTACTAGGTATTTACCCAAAGATTACAAAAATACTAATTCAAAGGGATTACTTGCATCCTGATATTTATAGTAGCATTATCTACAATTGCCATATTATGGAAACAGACTAATTTCCATGAATTGATAAATGGATAAAGATTATATATATATATATATATATATACATACATATATTCCATTCCATTGTATGACTGAATATATATATATATATACATATATATGTATATATATATATACA
>ML096625.1:0-20201 GCA_003697995.1 Taxidea taxus jeffersonii | reverse complement strand
TATGTGTATATATATATATACACATACACACAGTGGAATATTATTCAGTCATACAATGGAATGGAATATTATTCATACACATACACATAAAATGGAATATTATTCAGCCACACAAAAGGATTAAATCTTGCCATTTTCAATAGTGTAGATGGAGCTAAGGAGTATTATTTTAAGCAAAATAAGTCAAAGAAAGACAAATACCATATTATTTCACTGACATGTAAAATTTCAGAAACAAAATAAACAAACGAAGGGGGGAAAGAGAGAGAGAAGCAAACTAAGAAACAGACTCTTAACTATAGAGAGCAAACTGATGGTTACCAGAAGGGAGGTGGGTGGAGGGATGGGTTAAACAGGTGATGTGGATTAAGGAGTGCACTTGTGATGAGGACTGCGTACTCTATGGAAGTATTGAATCATTTTATTGTTCACCTGAAACTAATATTATACTGGATGTTCACTAACTGGAATTTAAGAAAAATAAAAATAAAATAAATATGTTGTTCCACAGTCTCCTTACTTGCATTATTACTAACAAGAAATCTGCTGCAGTATTTATATATTTTTCTCTGTATATAGTGTTTCCCCTCTCTCCCATGACTGTCTTTTTTTTTCCTTGACACTGATTTTTAGCAGTTTGATTATGATGAGCCTTAGTGTGGTTTTATTCATGTTTCTTGTGTCTGAGTTTTCTTGAGATTCTTGGATCTATACATTCCTATTTTTCAAAAAAATTAGTGAAAATTTGGTCATTATTTCTTCAAATTTTGCTTCTGCTCTCCATTCCCTTCTGATGAGTCCAGTTACACATATAATAAAATCCTTGAAGTTATTCACCAGATCTTTGATATGTTTCATTTTTTAAGAGTTGTTTTCTGTTTTATTTGAATATTTTTTTGGTAGGTGTTTAAGTTGACTAATTCTTTCCTCTGCATTCTCTAATCTAATGTTAATTCTATGTAGAGTTTCCCATCTATTATGAGAAAATTATGGTTTTCATATCTATAACTCTTACATGGGTATTTTTAATATACTAATTTGTCTAACTTTTTGAACTTATGGAATAAATTTATAATAACTCCTTTGTTGTTCTCCTTAAGCAAATTCTAACATCTCTGTAAGTTCTAGTTCAGTTTCAATTGATTGATTTTTTTCTCCTTATTATGGATTATATTTTCCTTCTGCTTTGCTTACCTTTATAATCTTTGATTTGATGTCAGATATTATACATTTTCATTTGTTGAGTACTGGTTATTTTTGTATTACTATATTTTTTAGGTTTAGTTCTGGAATAGTTAATTGGAAATAATTTGATTCTGTCAGATTACACTTGACTGAATTATATTCACCCCAAATTAGTATTCAGTTTACTTCAGAATATTATCTTATTTAGAAACAAATTCTTGTAGATATAATTAGTTAAATAAGGTCATAATGGATTTAATGTCATAATGCATTTGGACAGACCTTAAATTCAATGACTAATGTACTTTTAAGACCATCTGAAAGCACAAGAAAGAAGGCAATATGACCATGGAGAGAGATTGGAGTGATTCAGGTATAAGACAAATAATATCAATGATTGTCAGCAACCAGTAAGTGCTAACACAGAAACATGAGACTGTTAAGGAGGGCATTTATTGCATGGAGCACTAGGTGTGGTACATAAACAATGAATCTTGAAACACTGAAAAAATGAAATGAGATTAAAAGAAGGAAAGAAAAAAAGAAAGAATCATGAGACTGATTCTCCCTGGGAGTGTCCAAAAAGAAAAAAAAAAAAGTACAAAACCCTGCTGACACCTGGACTTCAGACTTCTGGCCTCCCAAACTATAAGAAAATAAACTTCTATAGTTATAAGCCACCCTATTTGTGGTGATTTTTTATGACAGTCCTAGGAAACTAATACAGAAATCTTGCTTATATTTGTTAAGTATGGCCAGAAGTGTTTAGTTTAGGACTAGTTCTTCTCCACCAGTGAGGCAAGACCCTTGGCACACTCTACCCAATGGTCCAAGAATTATGGGATTTTACTTTCTGGCTGATGGGAATAAATGTTATTCTTAGCTTTGTAGTAAGTTTTTCTCATACCTTCAAGTAGTTTCTTTGTACTCATGCACTGATCCATACTGCACTGAATACTCAAGGAAGACTTTCTTCAGAGGAAGTTATTTAGGAAAGTTCTCTATTCTCTTTAAGTTGTATCATGAACTCGAAGTGGCTTGGTCCCCTGGACTGTCAACTGTGGTTGTTTAACTTGGGGGTCCCTTAAGACGTCACCTCAGCTTCTCCCTGGGTCATGCTCTGGATATTCTCTCCAAGCCGTAAGCCAGGTCAATGGCATGGCTCACCTTATCTATTTCCTATTTTCAGGGATCACTGTCCTTTGTTACATGATATCCAGTGTCTTATTTACTTATTTATCTATTTATTTATTTAATTTTTAGAGAGAGAGAGAAAGAGTGAGCAAGAGCACAAGCATTTGGGATGGGGGCAGAAAGAATGAGAGAGTTAGATTATTTTTTAAAGGTTGTATTTATTTGATAGAGAGAGACACAGCAAGAGAGAGAACACAAGCAGGTAGAGTGGGAGAGGGAAAATCAGGCTTTCCACAGAGCAGGGAACCCGATGTAGGGCTTGATCCCAGGACCCTTGGATCATGACCTGAGCTGAAGGCAGACACTTATGACTGAGCCACCCAAGTGTACCTCTTTCTTCCTTCCTTTCTTTTTTTTTGGGGGGGGTGGAGATTCTTTTAAGCAAGCTCCATGCTCAGAGCACAGAGCCTGATGCAGGGCTTTATCTCATGTCCCTGAGATCATGACTTGAGCCAAATCAAGAGTCAGATGCTTAAACGACTGAGCCTCCCAGACTCCCCTCCAATGTCTTTTAAACTATTGTTTTATAAAATCTGTGTTTTTTATTGTTGTTTCTACTCTATGTTAATCCATCTTGTTTAGAAGTGGAAGGCTTCCTCAGCTGAAATTATGAAAATCTGTGAAAACAATTTAAAGTATTTCCCACCAAATGAAAAGAAGAATAAAACTATCTACCTATGGCTCAGCAATAGAACAGTAATGATTTTTCCAGCCTCTAAATGTTTGTCGAATGCAGCTTCTCAGAAGTGATAAGAAGGCAGAGACAGGTATCCCTTGGTATTCCTGACAAGCCAGAAGTCCATCCTTTCTACTGATGATCCTTGACCCTTGGGTGTTGACACAGTGCTAACATTGTGCCAATTGTTTATAGGCTTCTTGTGAGAATTAAATTCATTAATTCATGTTAAGTGTTAAAAGGTCCTTTAATTTGACATATCAAAATTTATTTTCTATGTGAGACAGACATTGTCTTAAATGAGAGTTTTTATTCACTCCTTTTCAATAGTATTATAAAAGACCTTTCACATTTTGCTGTCACATGGTTTCTGAAAAACTAATTGTTTTCCTTTATAAGTATCTGGGCAAAGATATCACTATGCACGGTAACATTTAAGTTATATTCTGAAACCATAGAGTCTTTGGTTTGTTCTAGCAATGCCTAGGAAGCTAGTAGGGGTGGTTTGTGGTAAGTTTAAAGGACTATGGAAGAAAATTAACCCACAGGGATAGTTTTGATGGTATGGAAATTATGGTTGACTCATAAAGAATGGAAAATCATATTAAAGATTTCACTTTTTATTTGGAGATAGTAAATTACTGGAGGGTTTTATACAGTGAAGTAACATGACACAATTTATGATTTTTAAAATAATTATTCTGACTATGCTATGAATATATATATATATGAATACATATTCATATATATATTCACATATATATATGGAGCAACAGTGAAAGCAAAAAATCTGTTAGGATGCCAACAAAGAGATTTAGCTGTCAGATTTTAATCATTTACTCCATAATGTTGGTGTTGAAAACAATGAAAAATAGTCAAATTTTGGGTGTATTTTGAAGATAGAATCAATGGGATTTGTTGATAGATTAAATATGAAGTGTGGGAGAAAGAAAGGAGTCAGGGAAGACTACAATTAAAAAAAAAACATTTAGCATCTGGACAAATAGAATGTAATTTACTGTGACAGGAAGGAAAGAAAGACAATTATGTGGTGGATGTTATATTGAGATGTATGTTAGACATCTAAGTGAATATATCTAACAGGCATTTGATTGTAAAAGTATGAACCTCAGGAAAACAAAACAAAACAAACAAACAAACAAAAACAAAGGAAAATTTGGTGAAGTAGAAGGATAATCCAGAGACAAGGGAGTCTCAAAAGCAAAGTAACCAAAACATTTATTTAAGAAGGATTGAATATCAAAATATACTGTCAGGTTGATAGTTTAAGTATGATAAGAAGTATAAAATTATTATTGTGTTTGTCAAGATACAACTCATTGATGACCCTGAAAACACCGAATAGAGTGGTAAAACGCTGACTGAAATAGTCAAAAGAAAATAATTGGTTATGTAAACCCAAATGTATCCATGAATTCTCAAAAAAAAAATACAGATCAACAGAACAAATTAAACTATACAAAACACATTTTTTCGTCACAATGAGAAAACAGATAATACTACAAGTATCAAATTACAAAGGTAAAAATAATGAAAAATCGTGTGTGAGTAGCACATCAGGCATTGCCTTAATCAAGAGTGGTACTATTGCCAAAAATGCACAACATGAGTATAGTCATAAGGAATGATTAGAAAACCCAAAACAAGGCAAATTCTACCAGACTGCTGGCCTATATGACTCAAGTATGTAAAGGTTAAGGAGAGAGAGAGAGAGAGATTGATTAAATAAGACTAAAAAACTGTTCCAGATCAGAAGAGACTAAAAGACAGGAAGAAGGGGCAAGATGGCAGAGGTATAGGAGACCCTATTTTAACCAGTCCCCTGAATTGAGCTATATATCTACTACAGCACTCTGAACACTCATGAAATCAGCGTGAGATGTAAGATTACACACTTCTGGATCTCTATAGGGGCAGAGGATCATCAGTGGAGAGGGTGAACCTTGCCTGGATTGTGGTTGGTATTTTCAGCTGTATATCCCTTCAACCACCTTTCATCAGAATGACTAGGTGGAGGAACCCCCAACAGAGGATAAATTCAGGGACTGTGACCTCTGCCACAGAACTATGGGATATGGACATAAGCAAGACGTCAGAAATATAATTCACGTTAACCGTTATCCAGACTATGGCTATGTTGGAGAAAACCATTAGTAGAAACATAGAATATCTATGGGCAAAAGTCAGAGCTGATCTGACAGATTTTAAAAATGTGATCATTGAGATCCAATCTAATCTAAATACTCTTACAAGTAGGGTAATTGAGGCAGAAGATCGAATTAGTGATCTAGAAGACAAACTGATAGAAAAGAAGGATCAGGAGAAGGTCTGGAACAAACAGCTTAGAAGTAATGAAAACAGAATTAGAGAAATAAATGACTCCATGAAACATTACAGTGTCAGAATTATTGGGGTACCTGAGCGGGTGGAGAGAGAGAGAGGACTAGAAGATATAGTTGAGCAAATCTTAGATGAGAATTTATGTGATCTAGGGAATGGAACAAATGTTTGTGTCCTACAGTCAGGGAGGACACCCTCCAAGATCAATGATGATAGAAAGACCGACAGACATGTGATTGTGAAATTCTCGAATCATAAATTCAGAAAAATTGTCTTAAGGGCAGGTAGGGGGAAGAAATTTCTTATGCACAAAGAGAGGAACATCAGAATAACATCAGTCCTGTCCACAGACACTTGGAAAGTCAGAAAGGCTGGCAAGACATACTCAGGGCACTAAATGAGTAGACCTTGTGGCCAAGAATACTTTATCTAGCAAGGCGCTTCCAAGACCGGCAGAGAAGAAAAGATTTTGTGACCACCAAACTGGCACTACAAGAAATATTAAGGGGATCTATAAAAGAAGAAAGACACTAACAATGATATAGAACAGAAATTTACAGAGGAAATTTATAGAAATAAGGTCCTCAAAAGCAACATGACGACAATAAAAAAATATCTTGCAATGATCACTCTCAGCATGAAGGGCCTTTATCTCCCATAAAATGTTATATTGAGATGCACGTTAGACATCTAAGTGAATATATCTAATAGGCATTTGATTGTAAAACTGTGGACATATAGAACAGAAATTTATAGAGGCAATTTATAGAAATAAGGTCTTCACAAGCAACATGATGACAACATGAAGGGCCTTTATCTACGGTAAAATGGCACAGAGTTGCAGATTGGATAAAAGACGGGGGCTGTCTGTATGCTATCTACAAGAAGCACATTTTAAACCTAAAGTTACCTCTGGACTGAAAGTGAAGGGATGGAGAAGCATCTTTCATGCCAATGGGCCTCAAAAGAAAGCTGGGGTAGCAATTTTCATATAAGACAAATTAGATTGTAAGCTAAAGACTGTAGTTAGAGATACAGAAGTACACGACATCATTCTTAAAGGGTCTATCCACCAAGAAGATATAAAAATTGTAAATATTTATGCCCCCAACATGGGAACAGCCAACTACATAAGCCAACAGTTAATCAAAATAAAAAGACATATTGATAAGAGTACATTAATTATAGGGGATCTTAACAGACCACTGTCAGCAATAGACAGATCATCTAAGCAGAAAATCAATGAAGAAATGAAGAAACATGAGTTTTTATATTTTTTAAAGATTTTATTTACTTATTTGACAGACAGAGATCACAAGTAGTCAGAGAGGCAGGCATAGAGAGAGGGGGGGGAGCAGGCTCCCCGCTGAGCAGAGAGCCCGATGTGGGGCTCGATCCCAGGACCCTGAGATCATGACCCGAGCCGAAGGCAGAGGCTCAACCCACTGAGCCACCCAGGCGCCCCGAAGAAACATGAGTTTTGAATGACATACTGGACCAGATGAACCTCATAGATGTATACCGAACATTCCACCCTAAAACAACAGTATACTCATTCTTCTCCAGTGCACATGGAACTTTCTCCAGAATAGACCACATAATAGGTCATAAATCAGGTCTAAACTGATACCAAAAGATTGAGATTATTCCCTCCATATTTTCAGACCACAATGCTTTGAAACTGGAGCTCAATTACATGATAATTTTGGAAGAAAGTCAAACACTTGGAAGCTAAGGACCATCCTGCTCAAGAATGTTTGGATCAACAAGGAAATCGAAGAAGAACTTAACCAATTCATGAAAACTAATAAGAATGAAGACACGTTGGTCCAAAACCTATGGGATATGGCAAAGGCAGTCCTAAGGTGGAAATACATAGCCATCCAAGCCTCACTCAAAAAAACTTGAAGAATCTAGAATATACCAGCTCTCTGTATACCTTAAAGAAGTGGAGAATCAACAGAAAATTAAGCCAAGTCCACACACAAGAAGGGAAATAATCAAGATTAGAGCAAAAATGAATGAGATAGAAACTAGAGATACAGTAGAATGCATCAATGAAATTAGCTGTTTTTTTTTGAAAGAATCAGTGAGGATTTCTTTAGGAAAAGGATGTTAAGAAATAGAGAAACCATGATCTTAAAATAATAATTCATGTGTATATTAAAGTTACTGATAATTATGAATCAAAGTTAGTACCCATTAACTTATTCATTCATTTAGTTAGTAAATGTTCATTGAATACTTTTTAATTTGTAGACCCTTTATCATGTGTTAGAAATACAGTGAGGAGAAGACAAAGTCCCATGCTTCAAGGAGCTTATATTTTACTTTGATAGATAGATAATGAATGTATAATATAATTGAGGTAATGCTGATGCTGTGAAGAAAAATAAAGTAGAATAAATAAGAATTCTAATAGGAATAAGCATGGATTTGTACATTGTTTTAGATTGGATTTGTGTTAAAGAGCAAGACATTCAGGCTAATTGAATTTAAATTTAAATTAAAAAAAAACACTTCTATCTTAAAAAATAAATAAATAAATAAACTAACCCCCCAAGGCATGCAAAGATCAGGGAGACACGCCTTTAAGCAGATGCAAGAACAAGTTCAATGACTCTGAGATGAGAATAAGTTTGACTTATTCAAGGTCAATTTAACAGAGTAAAGTGAACAAAGAGGAGAATGGAAGAGATGATGCTGGAAAGACAGAATAAAAGACATAGCTATTGGCCTGTTTTGGATGGGGTGTTCATATAATATGACTAATGCTTTTTAAAAGATTTAGTGTGGTTGCTGTATGAAGAACAGACTAAAGGAAGGCACAAATAGAAACAGGAGAATGGTTCACTTAGGAGGCCATTTCTACAACTTGGGCAAGAGATGAGGATGATGTGGATGAGAATGATGGTGATGTATTGCTTGAATCTCTTCAGCTGTTTTTGATTAAAAAATGTTTCATCATCTCCAAGGTAGACCAAACCTTTTCAGTAGGGAGTTACCTTAACTTGTAAAATGTGTCAAAAGTGCTAAGGTCACCAATTTTAGTATTTAAATCCAAATTCCTATAAATTAAATTATTCATGTAAAATGTGTGGGGCATTAAGAAAATGTAAGCAGAGGGGCAAGTATAAAATAAAGAATGAAACTGGCTAAGATAGTAACATAATCATCTAATTAATCTTTGCTATATTGAGAGACACATATGAAGAAAATTGGATAATTATTATTCAGAGTATCTTAAAAGAGATACCACATTATACTTTCTAAATTGTAAACTGCTAATTAAACATGAATATTTAATGTCCTTATTTTTAAAATATTTTGATTTGAAAGAAAGATAATTTCTGGTAAAGACATACAGGAATTCCTTTTTCTTTTCTCCATTTGGCTTTGATGGTGTTACAGAAGGACAATGTTAGATGAAGAGCTTAGTAGTTCTGGAGAGGAAAGCCTGGAATGAAAAGGGGGGGGAAATGGAAGTAAAAACACTGCTCTGTTTCAAGGAGAAGAAAATGGCCATTCTATTGTTATTGGGTTATAAGTGTTATAACACCAGAGCCATAGAAGTAGAAAACAAGGGTTAATTATTCTCAAAAAAGAAAAAAAAAAAGTTTCCAACTGACCTATTATAACAGAGAAGTTTCAATATATTTCTGGATTTTATATATATATTTTTTCTTTCTTGCTTTCGATTATCCTTACTTTATCTCTTTAATGGCATATGTGTTTAATATAATGGCAATATTTTAATAGTCAATTTGTGCTGTAAAAACATCTTGAGTGCACTACATGCTGTGGACTGAAAAGGATTTAAAAATTACAGAAGTTAAAATAATGTAACATTTCTCTGGGACCTTACAATTAAGAGTACAACTTTACTTACACAAGACAAGATAATTAGCAATGCCATCTTCAGATAACTACACTATACTATGTAGGTAAGAGCCCAGAGGTCTTAGGGCCATGCCTGGATGACTTAGTCATGTATAGTAACTCAGATATTAAGACCTCAGAATGTACGACTGTCACAGTTGTCTGGGGGAGAAAAAAAAAAAAGTATCATTTTCTTAAGATTTTATTTATTTATTTATTTAACAGAGATCACAAGTAGGCAGAGAATCAGGCAGAGAGTGAGGAGGAGGCAGGCTCCCTGCTGAGCAGAAAGTCTGATGCGGGGCTTGATCCCAGGACCATGGGATCATGACCTGAGCTGAAGGCAGAGGCTTTAACCCACTGAGCCACCCAGGCGCCCAAGTATCATTTTTTAAAATCATAGTCATTCTTTTGCTTCTTTTGAGTGGTTCAAAGAACTAGTTTTTAAAAGGAAGTACCCATTTTATTTATTGTTGTCAACTGGTTTAGTAAAAAGCAGTAGGCTGGATAAAACTCTGTAGAACAAATAAAAAAAGAAAATCTATGGAATGCCAAATGGTGATGATCTATATTGCAGATTGTATATTTATTTATACTATATTTCAAGGGGCATTTGAATATATGATACCACCATTTTACAGGAAGAAAAATATTGAACTAGGATGAAAAGTAAGATTTAAGGGCTGCCATTATACCTAAACTCAAAGGAAACTAAAACATTAGTAAATATACAAACTACCAAAACAAACAGTAAGAAGTGGAAAATTTGAACAGACCCATAACCAGCAAATACTTTTAAATGGTAATCAAAAATCTCCCACAAACAAAATTCCAAGGCAGGATGGCTTCCCAGGGAATTCTACCAGACATTTACAGAAGAGTAATATCTATTAATCTGAAACTCTTCCAAAAAATAGAAATGGGATGAAAACCCCAATCTCCTTCTATGAGACCAGCATTACCTCAGTTCCAAAACCAAATATAACACTGAAAAGGAGAAAACAGGACAAAAACCTTGATGAACATGGATGCAAAAATTATCAAACAAGATACTAGCAAAAGGAATCCGACAGTACAGTAAATCACCACAATCAGAGAACAAATGGTGGGAAGGGGCAGAGGGAGAAGGAGGAGAAGGGATAAAGAGAAGTAGGCTTCCTTCAAAGCAGGGAGCTTGGCATGGGCCTTGATCCCAGGACCCTGAGGATCCCCTGAGGTTGCCCTGAGCCAGGCAACCAAAACCATCAGATTCTTTTTTTTTTTTTTAGATTTTATTTATTTGTCAGAGGGAGAAAGAAAGAGAGCGTGAGCAAAAGCAGGGGGATCTGCAGTCAGAAGGAGAAACAGACTCCCTGCTGAACAAGAAACCAGATGTGGCACCTGATCCCAAGACCCAGGGATCATGATCAGAGCTGAGGGCAGTCTCTTAACCAACTGAGCAACCCAGGTGTCCCCAAACCATGAGACTCTTAATGATAGAGAACAAACCAAGGGTTGATGTATGGATGTGGGTGGAGAAGGGCTAGATGGGTGATAGGTATTAGGAGGCCACTTGTTATGACAAGCACTGAATATAGCGTGTAAGTGATGAATCATTGAATTCTGATCCTGAAACCAGTATCGCATTGTATGTTAAGTAAATTTTAAATAAACTTTGAAAAGAAAAAAAAGAGACGGGGTGCCTGGGTGGCTCAGTGGGTTAAAGTCTCTGAGAGAGAGAGAGAGTATGTAGTCCATCTTTTTGATATAAACAGGGAATGTCTAGGGTGCAGAGACAGTGTATCTTGCAACATTATATAATGCCTTCCCATATACTATTTTTTCCTTGCTTCTACTTGTTTTACATTTCCCATCTTAATTTTCATATAAGAGTGAAGTATTTTCTGGTGTTTTAGAAAACCGACATAAGAGGGAATATGTTACATGCTAATGATTAATTTTAGTGTTTATTTATATAATTACGAGCAGGGTATCAGTAAACTCTCCTCATTTAAAAGACTTGTCCGAGGCTTTTCTGGCAACAGAAAACATCTGATCATTCTGCTTATGAGGACTCCTTTTCATGGGCCTTTAAAAAAAAAAATATCTTTCAGGCACCTAGGTGGCTTAGTCAATTAAGCATCTGACTCTTGATTTTGCTACAAGTCATGATCAGGGTTGTGAGATTGAGTCCCATGTCAGCCTCCCTCTCTGCTCCTCCCCACCCCTGCTCTCATGTGTGCATGCTCTCTCTCAAAAAGAGCTCAAAAATGAATAAATAACAATGAATATCTGTTTTTTTTTTCTGTTTTCTTTATTTGTATTTTCTTCTTATTATTTTCTTTCTATTTTTTTTTATTTGTCAGATATTGCCTTTAGTTGACAGATGTTTAAAATCCTGTTTTCATGTCATTTTCCTTCCATCTTTCCCCAGGTATGTATAGCTCAGTTAGTTTCAATCAGTATTTCAGGTCACAAAAAAAGTACTTTTCTGCTTCATTTTCATCCTTTATCTTTAGTCAAGACATTACTTTGTATATCTCATATCCTTTTTCTTTTGGAGGCGGGTCATGATAATATTTATTTTTATTTTTTTATTTAAATTCAATTAACCAACATATAGTACATGATTAGTTTCAGATGTAGAGTTCAATAATTCATCAGTTGCACGGAACACACAGTGCTCTTTACATCACATGACCTCTTTAATGCCATATCCTTCTAATGCTATTTATTCTAAGATGAAAAAAATTCAAGGTATGATGCCTACGCCTTGGAGAGGACCAAAGAAGGAGGAAGGGTCATCATGGATAGCAGGGGCAAACATAACTGTAACCTAACCAAGGATAGTAATTTAGTCATTGGTGTACAGTTGTCAACGCTTATAGCATGCATGTTTGTTTTACATGTAGTGTCATTGCATTAATCAAAATTGTCCAGATAAATAGAACATGCACATACACACACACACACACACACACACACATGCTTCCTATAGGTTATTTTTCTCTGGAGAAATCTAATAATAAGTCATAATCTGTATAATAAATAAATCATATTCTTTATAATAAATAAATAGAATAAATATATAATAAATAAATAAATAATATAATAAATACATACTTATATGTACAAATTTTATATTGTACATATATACATATATATGTTTATATATTTAGTGTACATATAGTGCACAAATATATAATGTATATATTAATATGTACATATATATGTATATTTAGTGTGTGTGTATATATATTAAAATGTATCTATTATCACTACTATCACTACTATGATTCATTATAAGGATTAAGTACCAAGATCTGTACAGAAAGTAGGAAAGCTGGAGACACAGGAGATCTGATAGTTTAATTCCATTTCAAGTCTGAAGGCCTGAGAATCAGGAAAGCTGATGGTGTAGTTTCAGTCTAAAGGATAGCAGACTATCCTCCCAGAAAGGGCGAGTGTTTCAGTTTAAGTCAAAAATAAGGTAAAAGTTTCAGTATCCCAGTTTGAAGACAATCAGACAAGAAAAATCCTTTCTTCCCCAGAAGAAAGTCAGAATTTTGTTCTATTTGGGTTTTCAACTGATAAGGTGAGGCCTTCCCATACTAGGGAGGACAATCTACATTATTCAGTCTGCAGATCTTATTCACAAACACCCTTAGTGACATATCCAGAATAACATTTGACCATATGTCTGGGCATCTCACATCCCAGCCAAATTGACACATAAAATTAACCATCACACGACCTCAGAAAACTAATTCAGGCTTTGATTGATCCTGAATACCAAGGAGAAATTAGGCTGCTACTCCACGTATGTCTGGAATACAGGATATCCCTTATTATGTCTCTTATTATTATCACACACTGTGATTAAGGTCAATGGAAAACTACAATAACCTAATTTTGGTAGGATTAGTAATGAACCAGACCCTTTTGGGTCATCCCACCAGGTCAACAAACTTAATCACCTGCAGTCCTTGCTAAGAACAAAGGAAATCCAGAATTCATAGTAGAAGAATGTAATGATAGCTCCCATCTGTGACCATGTGGCCAGTTATAGCAATAAGACTGTAATTATCATGAGTATTACTTCCTTATTTTATTATGAATATGTTTGTGTGTGTATCAAATATCTTTGTTTTCATCTTCCTTTTATGCCCTTATCATGAAACATAAGATGTATTGATGTTCTATCATATTTTTAAAGATTTATTTATTTTAGAGGTGGGCAGGAGAAGAGAGATTCTTAAGCAGACACCACTGAGAACTGAGCCTGACACAGGGCTCAGTCTCTTGACTCTGAGATCATGACCTGAGCTGAAACCAAGAGTCAAGTGCTTAATCAACTGTGCCACCCAGGTGCCCCCGATTTCATAACATAGTTTTTTTTAATGTATGGATAATTTTACACCACTGCATATAGTATTTAATTAGGCAATACCAACAAAACGGTTATACATCAACCAAGGATTTCACATCCTCTTCTGTGGAAAGAGTGCATTTTAAGTTGTATCCAGGATACTTGTATCATGTTAGTCAGAAATATATTTTTACTACATTTATTTACAGATTAAATATAATTTAAGTAGATGTGTGTGCCAAGTTGGCAAAGTGTAGTCTTGTGATGGTTAATTTTATGTATCAACTTGGGTAACCTGTGGTGCCCAGATACTTGATCAATTATTTTTCATAAGTTTCTGTGAAGGTGTTTTTGGATGAAATTAACCTTTAAACCAGGGGAAACTTAGTAAAGAAGATTACCATCCATAATGTGGGTGGGCCTCAACCAATGAGCTGAAGGCCTTAATAAAACAAAGACTGATCTTCCCTGAGAAAGGAGGAATTTTACTAGCCCTCTGCTTTTTGATTTGTACTGCAACTCTTCCCTGGGTCTTCAACCTGCTGGCCTGTTCTGCATATTTTGGATTTGTACCCCCACAATTATAAGAGCCAGTTCCTTAAAATAAGGCCTGTTCTCTCTGTCTCCCTCATATAGCTATATAAAAGCTGGTTATATTTCTCTGAATAACTCTGAGTAATAAAGAACCTTGGTACATTGCTGGCAGGAATTTAAATGGTGTAGTTTCTAAGGAAACAGTATGGTGGTTTCTCAAAATATTAAATATAAAATATTATATTACACAGCAATTCTACTTCTGGGTATATACCCAAAAGAATTGAAAACAGGAGTTCAAACAGGTATTTGTACGTCCATGTTCATAGTAGCTTTTTTCACAGCAGTCCAAAGGTGGAAACAACCCAAATGCTTGTGGCTGGATCAATAGATACACAAAATGGGCATTAACTGCAATACAGTATTAGTCATCCTTAAAATGGAACAAAATTCTGATACAGGCTATAAAGTGGATAAACATTGGAGACATTAACTATGTGAAATAAGCCAGGCTGAGAAAAGCAAATATTGTATGATTCTGTTTCTATAAAGTACCTAGAATTATCACATTTATAGAGCTAAAAGGAGAATAGTGATACTGGGGACTGGGAAATAGAAGAATGGTGAGCTATTATTGATAGTTGTAGAGTTTCAATTTGGGATGATGAAAATATTTTCTGGAGATGAACAGCAATATGAATTTACTTAATATCAATTATCTTTACATTTAATTGAAATAAGTTGACATAAGTTTTATGCATATTTTATCATAAAAATTAGAAATTTCCATTTTATTAATTCTTAGATTAAAAAATATTATATGATGTTAAAACTGAATTCTATCATAGATCAAAACACATTAGGATTTTTTCTAAATTATTTTAAGATCTTTATTTTGTTGTGTCAAATGTAGTTTAGAATTAGTGGGATTGAATAGACATATTATTATTATTAATTTTCATTTATAGACATTTATAGACTTTCTGTTTGTGTTATAATTATCCAAAACTAGGGGAACTAGGATAGTGGTATAGTAGGAGGACCCTAGGCTTGTCTAATCCCTGAACACAACTAGATAACTATCAAATCATTCTGAATATCCCAGAAATCAACCTGAACATTGACAGAACAAAATAAACATGTAAAGGGATAGAAGAAGCTACACCAAAGAAGGTGGAAAGTGCAGAGAGGTAGTTTCAGAAAAAAAACAAATCACAGGTGCTACATAAGGGAGGGAGCCATTGTCATGAAGAACAGTGAGAGAGAGGAGCACAAAGAAGAATACACAGGGAGAACACTTTCCCGAAGCCACTGGTTGGAAAAAAAAAAAAATGAATGGGGCTGGTTTTCATGAGTTCTTGCAAATATGGGGCTTAAAGACTGGAGTTTCAAAAGTCTTGGGCTTGGCTGGGATAAAGCCCGGAGGGCAATGCCCTACTCCTGTAGAGAAGGCAGGCAAACAGCCCAGAGGCAAACAGAATGGAAACAGCAAAGCAAAGTGCACCTAGGGCACACAGGGTCAAGTCTCTGAGGTGTAGTATTCACAGAGATGCCTCTCCCAGGACAAAGAAGCTGGCTGGTGCCACTTCCCTCCCCAGCCCTTCAGCATGAACACAGAGTCACCTGTAGAAGTCAGCTCAGCCCTGATACCAGGTCCCACACCTCTGTTATTTCTTGTGACTTCCCTTCTCAGTCAAGGTTGCCTCAGTTCCAGAGGGCCAGCCCCTTCCCAAGAAGACCAGCACAGGTCCCTGCCAACACCATGCCCCTCCCCCAAAACTGGGAGTTTTAAAAGTCAGTAAGTTTGGTTGAGATAGAGCCCAGAGGGCACTGCACTGCTACTGGAGAGAAAGGAGTCAAACAACCAAGAGGCAGACAGTGTGGAAATAGTGATCTGAAATATTCATGGGACACACAGGGGAGAGATTACTTGCTGTTTTTCAAGTGTTATCCTGAGAGTCATCATTCATAGAGGTGTCTCTGTGGGGACTAAGGAACTGCCTGGAGCCATTTCCCTCCTCTGTCCCTCAGCATAAATGCAGAGCCACATGTGGTAAACAGTACAGTGCCAACAATGAGTGTATAACCTTCTTACACCAAACCCCAAACTCCCACACTCTGGTGGTACTGCCCTTCTCCATCAAGTTTCTCTCAACCCAGAGCATCAGGCCCCTCCCCCAGAATATCAGCACAAATTGCTGCCCAACCAAATCTCCCAACCAGATAGTTCTGCAGGACTTCAGTTCTATTTGGAGTACTATGCGGTCTCACTTACCAAGCAGACCAGAGCACATCTAGTTAAGACTCACCACATTCTGGCCAAGGACCAAACACTGCTGATTGCAGGCAATTAGACCTCTGAATAGACTGACCTGAAGGATAGAGCAGCCAAAACACTACAGCTGAATATAGGCAAAACATACCAGAGACATCCCAGAAGTACCAGGCTCTAGACACTATGATCTCTTCTTCATAAGAGACATAATAGGCTATTTTAACAGAGAGAAGAAGGCAGAGACTTGGAAAATCCCAAGACAGAAGAACTCATCCCAAATGAAAGAACAAGATAAAGTCAAGGCCAGAGATCTAAATGAAAGAGATGTAAATAATATGCCTGATGGAGAACTTAAAACAACAATTTTAGGGATACTCTCTGGGCTTAAGAAAGGAATGGTAGTCTTCAGGATGGCCCTTACTGTAGAGATAAAAAAGTTAAAAAAAAAAACAATCATTCAGAAATGAAAAATAAAATAACTCAGATTTGAAACAGATTTGATGTAATGAACACAAGCATGGAAGAAGCAGAGGAATGAAGAAGTGATATGGATGATAAAATTATGGAAAATAATGAAGCTGAACAAAGAGAGAATGAAAAATTATGGAATATGAGAATAGATTTAAGGGACTCAATAACTCCATCAAACCTATTAGCATTTGTATTATAGGAGCCTCAAAAGAAGAACAGAAAGAAAAGGGAGAAGAAAAATTATTTCAGGAAATCATAACTGAAAACTTGCCTTATCTGGGAAAGGAAACAGATATCCAGATCCAGGAGGAGTAGAAAGCTCCCACCAATATCAACAAAAGCAGGCCAAAACCAAGACATATTTAATTAAATTTTCAAAATACAGAAAAACAAACAACAACAAAAACTGAAAGCAGCAAGAAAAAAAGAAATGCCTAAAACAAGGAAAGACCCATAAGACTAGATGCAGAGCTGTCAATAGAAAATTGGCAAGCCAGAGGGGACGGCATTATATATTCAATGTGATGAATGGGAAATATATAGAGCTAAGAACACTGTCCCTCAATGATATAATTCAGATTAGAAGGAGAGATAGTGGTGCCTGGGTGGCTCAGTTGTTAAGCATCTGTCTTTGGCTCAGGTCATGATCCCAGGGTCCTGGGATCAAGCCCCACATCAGATTCCCTGCTCAGCAGGAAGCCTGCTTCCCCTTCTCTCACTCCCTTTGCTTGTGTTCCTTCTCTCACTCTGTCTCTCTGTGTCAAATAAATAAATAAAATATTTTTATAAAAGAGGGGGAGATATAAAGTGTTTTCTGGCGGGGGGGGGAACAACAACAACAAAACTAGAGGAGATCCTGCAACTAAACCAGCCCTGCAAGAAATATTAAAGGGGATGCACTGAGAGGAAAGGGATGAAAAAATGTGACAAATACAGGAAATGCACAGAGAAAATCTTCAGAAACAAGAACAAAGCAACTATTAAAATAGTACTAAATACATACCTTTAAATAATTAATATGAATATAAATGTACTAAACACTCTGATCAAAAGACTTAGGGTGACAGAATGGATAAAAACAAGTTCCAGCTAAGCAGGGTTGGGCCCGGTTAGTACTTGGGTGGGAAAAACAAGTTCCATTTACATGCTGCCTGTAAGAGACACACATTAGACCTAATGACGCCTGTAGGTTGAAAGTGAGAGGATGAAGACATACTTATCATACAAGTGGACATCATCAGAAGCCAGAGTTGCGATACTTATATCAGACAAGGTAGATTTAAACCAAAGAGTGTAACAAGAGATGAGGAAGGACAATATATCATCATAAAGGGGACTACCCAATAAGAAGAACTAACAATTGTAAATATTTTGGACATCAATATGGGAACACCCAAATATATAAAACTATTAATAACAAACGTAAAGGCACTTATTGATAATATGCAATAATAGTAGAGGATTTTAACATCTCACTTACTTCAATGGAAAGGTCATTTAAACAGAAAATAAGTAAGGAAACAATAGCTTTGAATGACACACTGCACTAGATAGACTTAACAGATATATTCAGAGCATCCCATCCTAAAGCAGCAGAATGCATATTCTTTTTAAGTGAACATAGGACATTCTCCAGAAGAGATCAAATACTAGGTCACAAATCAGGCCTCAACAAGTACAAAAGATGGAGATTATACCATACATATTTTCTGACAATAATGCTATGAAACTTGAAATCAATCATATGAATAAAATCTGGAAAGACCACAAATGCACAGTAGTTAAACAGCATGCTACTAAACTATGAATGGATCAAGCAGGACATCAAAGAAGAAATAAAATAATAGAAACAAATGAAAATTTAAAAACAATGGTTCGAACTTCTGGTATGCGGCAAAATCAGTCTTAAGAAGGAAGCATATAACAATACAGGCCTACTTCAAGAAACAAGAGAAGTCTCCAATAAACAACCTAAACTTAGACACAAAGAAGCTAGAGAAGGCACAACAAACAAAGCCTAAAGCCTCAGAAGAAGGGAAATAATACAGATTAGAGCAGAAATAAATGACATAGAAACAAACAAACAAACAAACACAAATAGTAGAGCAGATTGATGAAACCAGGAGCTAGATCTTTGATAAAATTAATAAAATTGATAAATCCCTAGCCAGACTTATCAAATAGAAAAGAGAAAAAGGACCCAAATCAGTAAAATCACAAATGAGAGATGATAAATAACAACCAACACCGCAGAAATGCAAACAACTACAAGAGAATATTATGATGAACTATTTGTCAATAAACTGTACAACCTGGAAGAAATGAGTAAATTTCTACAAATATATAAACTACCAAAACTGAAACAGTAAGAATTAGAAAGCGTGAATAGACCCATAACCAGGAAAGAAATTGAAACAGTAATTGAAAATCTTACAATAAACAAAAGCCCAATGTCACATGGCTTCATATGCAAATTCTACCAAATATTCAAAGAAGAGTTAATACCTATTCTTCTCAAAATGTTCCAAAAAAAAATTGAAATGTAAGGTAAACTTCAAAACTCCTTCCCCAAGGCCAGCATTACTCATACCAAAACCAAAGACTCCACTAAAAAAGAGAACTATAGGCCAATATCCATGATAAATATGGATGCAAAAATTCTCAATAAAACACTGGAAAACTAAATCCAAACAGTACTTAATAAGAATTATTCACCACAATCAGCTGAGATTTAATACTGACTGAAAGTGTGACTCAATGTTCATAAATCAATCATTTTGACACACTGCATTAATAAGAAAAAAGGATAAGAACCATATGATCATCTCAATAAATGCAGAAAATGCATTTGACAAGTTATAGCATCCATTATTGATAACTTTCAACAAACTAGGGGTAGAGGGAACATAACTTAACATAAGAAAGGCCACATCTGAAAACCCACAGCTAATATCATCCTTAACCTGGGAAAACTGAGAAAATTTCCTCTACAGTCAGGAACAAAATAGGGTTGCCCACTCTCACCGCTGTTGTTTAATATAGTACTGGAAGTGGGGCACCTGGGTAGCTCAGTGGTATAAGCCTCTGCCTTCAGCTCAGGTCATGATCTCAGGGTCCTGGGATTGAGCCCCACATCTGGCTTTCTGCTCAGCAGGGAGCCTGCTTCCCCCTCTCTCTGCCTGCTTCTCTGCCTACTTGTGATCTGTCTGTCAAATAAAATCTTAAAAAAAATATATATATATATATATACATATATATACATATATATACACATATAT